>PVKA01030183.1:0-27556 GCA_004027165.1 Ctenomys sociabilis
TCTATCTATCTATCTATCTATCTATCTATCTATCTATCTATCTATCTATCACAAAACCAGTATCTCATCCAGAAAGGGTTAAGAAGTGAGATAAAGTTCTGCTTTAAAAGAGGTCAGTTAATCTGGAAATGATCATTTATGTACCCTTGTCCATAATCTACCAAGGAAAGTAACAACTGGCTAAAACACAGGCTCTGAGTCAAACTTCCTGTTTTAATCCCAGCTTTGCTATTTCCAGGCTCCTTGACCTCGGGTCATTATTTACCAGTTCCCTGCTGTGTAAAATGGAGATATACATAGATACTTACTTCATAGTATAATATACAACTTAGGAAAATACAAAGTATCAAGATAATTCCAAGTCAATCTTCAATAAATCCTCATTACAGTTATTTTAATTCTTTGATTTGTTATTCTTAATCTGACATCTCCATTACCTTTCTGCACTTAAGTGGATCACTATCAGCTTTCATTGGATTAACCATAAATGTTGATTTACAGATAATGTAAGGCCAAGAGTAACAATATGAATGTAGATGTAATTATTTTGTCATAATGAACTTACTGCCCCAAAGTCCAATGAATGTCTTCAATACAGAGTATCTTTTAGCGCTCAGAATGAAATATGGTCAATTCAGAAATATGCTTTGGTAGTAAAGAGAGGCTTGGAATTATCTCCTTGGTGGCACCTGTATGGGAATGAGTCATTGCTAGATATTTGTTTATTTATTTCATCAACCTAGTGGAAAATAAGTTACTATGTGAATTATCATACCTTTTCATTATAATTTGATTGCTTCAATCCATTGTAGTGGTAGACAGTAAAAGATTCTGGACCACTGGAGCCCTATTATAAATAAAGTACTATTAACATTAAAATTTTATCTTTATTATCAGGCAATTTCTAATGAGCAATGAATGTAAATGCAAGTTTCTTAAATCTTTACTCTCTCATTAGGGAAGCATTTGCTAAAGTGAGACTTAGATGGAATTAATTAACCCATAGCCGAAGTAGCTGCTTCTGCAAGAAAGGCTGCAAAGCAGGGCCCCACTAACTTGCACTATGAGCTTTTCTGCACCTGTTTATTATTGTGTATATGTATTACTTTATTTTTTTTAAAGGACAAGCTACTAAAATTGAGCATATCCGATAATACATCTGTGCTTTTTCTGTCTATAATTACTCCTCTCAATAAAAATGGAATATCAATATCACTTATACTTAGTTCATAACACCTATGTACAATAATTTCTAATTTATTACACAATACTGAATGAGGGTTGACATTCAAAGAATATCTTTGAATACTGTTAACTTTTAAGTAGTACAAAAGGTACTGCAAGAAATGAAAATAATTATAATGCTTAAAGAGATGTTAATGATATTCAATACAGCAAGGACATCCTAAAAATCACTATCTCACTAAGCTGGCAGAAAAACTGATCACAATATGCTTACTGTTCTAACCTCACCTTTCAATTAGATAGAGGCGAAGTGCAACTCTCCCCAGCACTCAGGGTCACGGATGGAAGGCTCCAAGGAAGGTGCCTATGTCCCCATGGTCTCCTTGGGGACCAGGGCACTTTCTTTTGTGCCCACATCCCTTGCTTTCTTCCATATCTAATACAAGGGTATATGCACGGCCCAAACTGGGCCCAACTGCTTCCTTAGGACTTCTGCCAATTGCAGCTACTGTGGCTGCGACTCCTGGAGGACGATGTGCAAAGAAGACGCAGCTGCCCTACTCCAGTCTCTGAGGAGCCAGGAACCACGGTCCTGGGTTGGCTTCTTCGACTCCTCTGAGCTATCCCTGCCCATCTGTGCATTTTTCCCTTTTTCATCCTGGTTCAGGATGGGCTAATTTACAGTCAAGAATCCTAAAATAGTACAGGACTTAAACTACATTCTCAGTCTTACCGTCAGCCACTCAACTTTCTGAATTCAGTTTTAGACAAGCAGATGACTCATTTTCCCATGAAGAGGCCTTTTGCAAATCGCCATTTTTTTTTTTTCTTTTCTAAAATTCCTCCCCTCCTGCCTCCTTCCTAAATGCACCAATTAATGTCTTGACTAATTTGGAAGTTTCATAAATAAAAGCTATCTAAGTAATCAGGTTGAAAACAAATACTACTTTGTAAGAACTCTTCTATTACTTTGGAAGACTGTTTACATTTTTAATGAACTTCTCACTTTTTGTATTCTCAATTAAAATGTAAGTACTCTTACATTTTTTGTATGCCACACAAAATATGCAAAGCAAAAAACCTGATACTTTAATGATTATTTCAGTAGTCATAAACATGAGTCAATTCAACTAGCTATTCAGATGACTAATTTGTCTCCAGTTTTACAGTTATTGTAGCTTAAGAAATTTTTACTATAACCAAATATAATTTTCTTTAGCTTCATTAAGTAACATCTGGCATGAAATACAGAAACACCAACAAAAGGCAATGGTGACACTGTGGTAGAGTACTGAGATTCATGTCAGACAGGCCTGTGCTGGATTCCTGGATCAGCCACTCAAACAGTTAGCTCTCTGATCATAAGCAATTTTGAAAGCCTCTAACCTTCCTTTCCTCACTATCAAAGTGAGGTAAATAATAGCATTTTTAAAAAAAATAATGCATATGATGTCTGGAATGTAGTATGTGCTTAATAAATCATAGCTGCTTCTGCATATTTCTCATTATACACAAAATGCCTTGAAAAGCTTGAGTATTCTTATTACCACTAACCCTTACACCAGCATCTACCTTGTAACAGGGAAGTGCTCTTCCACTGCATCCACCTGAAGTGTCTGTAAAGTTAATCAAAGTGTACTGACTACACCTATGACTGGTTTTTCAAATATACTTCAATTATTTTTGCTTGGTTAAGGAAGTATGTACTGAGTAAGTGACGGAGGTACTATACATTTGTGATTACAGAGACAGAGGCTACCCGTGGTGTGGGCTATGCTACATGAGATGGGTGCTGCGGCAGGTATCTGAGTTCCCACAGCATGTGCACAGATGGAAGTGGGACGCTGTTCTCAGACAGGAAGCCCAATCAGAGTCAGCGGCAGTGCTCGGAATACAGACTGCTGCACCCTAGCTCCACACCACCTGAACCATTATGTCTGAGGGAAGCTTGAGAATTTGTTTCTAACAAGTTCTTGGAAACCACACTTGCGGTACTGGGGATCGAACTCAGGGCCTTGGGCTTGCCAGGCAAGTGTTGTTCTACTGAGCTGCACACATTGCTCTAAAGGAAACTAAGCAGGACAAAATGCTCTGGGGGAGGAGTGAGCATGAATTACACAGGGGCAATGAACAAGCCAGGTTCAGACAGAAAGTGCTCTGAATGACAAGAAGTGGACAGGAAGTGATAAACTCAGAAGAACAAGAAGGACAACTCAGAACAGAAAACCTGCTCTATGAAAAACAGAGGGGCGCTAGAACACTGTTTTATTACAAGGGATCTATTATTAAAAGAATTAGTAATGAGTGCACATTACATTTCCTAAGTACTTTTCAAAATCTTGCCAAAATTAAATTAAAAACAGGAAAGTTACCTTATTTCATTATATTTAAAACCAACAAATAACTATTTCTATCAAATGTTGATAGCAGCCTTGGAATATAATGAATTAAAGTTAATACTAGTGCCTTAAAAAGCTTTAAACACTGATTTTTAAAACATATATCAAGATATCTAAGACATTAGATTGTAAGAACTTTCAAAATAAATTTTAAAAGCCTAAGAGGTAAAGTATGAACACACAGGAACTCCAGTCCAATGTCAGAAAGTAACAATGTAAGAAAACAAAATGTATTTCTTTTTTTCCCACCCTCATGCCAGAAGTTGTGCTGCACTCCTGGGAACAAAGAGGCCATTTGGGGCAGATTTGTCATGCATTAGGAAGGCCTAAATCAATCTGTTTTTATAAAGCATCTATCAAGGTCTGAAAAAGTCCAACTGTCTATACAATAACTTTAGTTGTGTTTGAATTTTATCTGACTTTATTCAAAATAATCATAACAATTAGGTATGAACTTAGAAACTATGGATTCCTTTTGAATTATAAATGTTGAGCATAACTAACACTATTTTGATAAAGGTAATTTAAATCTGGACATCACATTACTAATTATGTCATAGAATTTAATGACTATATCCTGGATGTTTTGCTACTCATTTTTCTACTTATCAATATAGTTCTTTTACAATACAGGCAGAACATAAATTGGTATTTCTATTGGAACAATCAACTTTAATTTAAACTATGCTGCTACTTGATGAAATGACCACAATATAACCAGCTGAACAATTTAGTTCAATGGTAATGGACTTCATTTAGATAAGAAACAAAACAAAGGGAGAGGTGGGAAATAGGAATGGCTTGCCAGTAACATAACTCAAGGTTTTGAGACAAGTATGGTTTCTTAATAACTGAGCTATCAAAGCCATTTAGAAAGCATCCCAATAGCACAGCTCCACTTAAACATTACATCTATCTTCAGCCGTAAAATTCTGCCAGACATGAGGTTCACTAGTAGGAGCTATCATTATATACAAAAGCATCTTTACTTTTTCCCTCTGTATTTAAAAAGTTCTAAAAGGATATATACTAATCTATTAACAAGAGCTACCCCAAAGAATGAACATGGGCTGAGAAATAGTAGACTATGTATTCTACATATCTCTCATATTCATTCTTGTTTTCGGAAACTAGTACTATGTAAGTGTTGGCTTCTGAACCACTCCCTGCCGGCCCTCTGCACGCCTATGTCACCATACTGGTGCCCACAGAGCCTCTGATAGCATTGTGTGGAATGGAGCTTTGTAATAGTCTCATATTTGCATGTCAGGACATCCTGAAGGCATCTGCTAATGAAACAAGCAATAGATATATCAAATCTGTTACCTGATCAGGAAAAAATTCTTGAAGAAATGGACCCAATAATATGACTCCTAATCCTTCTGGATCTAATTTATTCTTCATGAGGTTTATACTATGGGAAGAAAAAAAAAAGAAAAACAGTAGATACCAAAGGGGGGAAAAGCTTTTCTTTTCCTTTCATGATTAAATTACTGGTACTATAACACATTTGCTGCCAAAAAACCCTAAGAGCTGTTCTTTTTTAGATCTTTAATGACAAATACGTAGGAATGACATTAAATTTGCCAAAACTTGGTTATTTTTAAATCCATGTAATCTGTTACTATTTAAAATTTAAATTATGACTATGACTTTGGAATATTGTTCCTTATTAGGTAAAGTAATTTAAAAACCGAGGCTTATAAAACCAAGCTTGTAGCCTTCCAAAGGCAAATCCCCTTAGCATCATCATAGGTATGCCAGAATTTATCAACCAAATGAAACACTTAACTTAAAAAGTTTATTTTAAAGTCCAAGGAGGAAAAAGAAACATATCAATGGGCAACAGTGCATCAGACAATCTCCTAAAAAGCTTTTTTTCAAGAACCAAAAAAGGCTTCAAATTCTTAGCCAGATTAAGGTAAAGGCTCACAAGATGGCGCTCCTAGAGCTCCAGGTGAGTGACTTGTGTTAATGGTAGACACTGCACCCATTCAGGGCAGCTAGACATGGCCAGGGCTCTGAGCAGCCTTCTGTTTAAGTGCATCAAGCTGTGGACAGTGTTGTTATGTGTGCCTGAAAAAGAGGTGGAGAAAAGCAAACTGCAGTTGAAAGGGTTTTACAAGAGTTTTCAGAAAAGCCTTTTCTTCATGTTATTCCTAACTAGAAATGCCAAGTAACATTAGTTTATTATGTAAGAAGTTAAGCAGTGACTCAGGGAAATTGGGGTTTTAGCCAACTGTCCCCCTTCATTTTAATTCCAGTCAAAGATGAGTCTAGGCTTCTATAGCTCAGGGTCTCACAAGTCAGCAATGGGAGCAGGCAGGTGGCAGTGACAGACACAAATGGGTCACAGTACCCCTTTTTAGGAAGGTCTCTGTTGGAACCACACTCAGCATTTGGGGGGTCCTTGCCTCTTTCCTGTATTCAATTTGGGTCAGCTACCAGTTGTTTCTTTCATAAAGTGAGAGGTGGCACAGTATTTTGGGTGTGAGTTTGGCTCCACCCACAGATTACACACAAAACAAATGAAGTCACATTATATTTGCTCTACTTAATCTTTAAAATGACCAAGTTTATTGGCTATCACATTTTTAGGAGTGGGTAGGCCAAAGTTTGGGTAAGTAACTCAGGGTAATCTTTCAGCTACTTCTTAAAGTACAATCTGAATAAATCAACTGTGTTCTGCCTCAAAAATTTTATGTATGCTGAAAAAACAAGAACAATTAGCTATTTAGGTAAGATTTTGGAAAAAAAAAAACCAAACACCTCCTCAGGAAAGTGTTTTTCTTTGTCATCATCCCCATGTGAAGCATTATTAAAATTATGAATTTGATTCACTTATGAATAAGACTAAAAATGATGGTCTACACTTGCAAATCTGATCAGAAGAAACATAGCACTCACTGTATCACCATTTATTGGACAAGTCCATTTGTCACTTTTATTCTTTAAGCTAAAATGACATTTATATCCAACTACTGAGAACCAAAACTCCCATATCTCAAGTTATTAAAAAAAAAAGACCAAGTTCTAAAAACTATTCCATGTGTCATAGTGTTCTTCCTGACTCGCTGTGCTCAAAAGCTAGTTTGTTCCCTGTCAGAAAAATACTTGCTGAAAATACAAATTGTAACGAGAAAATGGGTAAGTTAGACTGATCCTAAATTAGTACAAATCCTTTGTTTATTTCCATTTTCTATTAATTCGTGTGTCCTCCAAGAAATATTTTCTGATGGACAGTAAGGATGCTAATTATCTAGCTGTAGTGGTGCACACCTACAATCTCACTACTATGGGAAGCTAAGACAGGAAGACTGCAAACTGAAATCCATCTAAGCAACTAAAGACCCTGCCTCAAACAAAAAGGGCAGACATGTGGCTCAGTGTGAAACCCTTACTTCAATCTCTAGGATGGCCAAAACAAGGGAACAAAAACCAAAACAAAATAAAATCCCTGAAATCCTAAATCAATGCAGGAAATCATAAATTTAACAGTGTATAAAACTGTACAGTGAAGAATGAAGACAGAGCCAAGTCACTTACACAATATTATGTATCTATATTCTGTGACACACTGAGGTGACCCCAAGCTCAGAACAGTTCTTCAGTCCTCTGGAAATGTTTGGTGTCTTTAGTCATCTTTAAGATGAAAAATCAAAAGCTTGCTGGTTATCTCAATAGCACAACCAGCAATACTGTATTTATACTACCCAGAACATTCACCAAATAGATTCATAGCTGCAAAAAATACATAGAATCTTAAAAAAAGATGTAGAAGTCTTTGCAGAGAGAAAAGTCATACTTAAACTTAATAGAAAAAAATTTTTTTTTTAGTACTTTTTAAAAAGCAAGAAAAAAAGTACATGGTGGGAAGGGACACTCACTGTAAACATCTTTAACAGTTGTGCTGCGATGGCAGAGTAGGGTGATTGCCTCTTATAATTTTTTCTGCATAAATCACTATCATTTTGTGAATGTATGTATTAATTTTAAAAAGGCATAATGTATCTATGTTCTAGATTTAATGGACTCTTCCCATTTAGCTTACTATTCAGGATCTGAAACAAGGTCCAAAGCCTTCATCACATCTTCCAGAAGCGAATCAGGTATGAATCCATTATCTGGGGGAAAGAAAAAAAAAATCAGAAACATTGAAATAAAAATTTATTTCAAGAAATAGTATTACTGCTGATCAGATTTTGGAAAAAGTCACATAAAGGGACTACAAAGAATGAAGGAATGCATGTAATTGGTACAATGCATATCATTTTTAGGTACTCTCATACTGGTTTTCTTGGATATACATATAAGTAAAGATTTATTTTCAAATGAAATTTCACATAAAAAAATCAATTGTGTAACTTTTACCTGAGAACTCCAATGAAACTTCAAAGTCAAATTACTTTGCTAAGCACCTTACAATTCTGTGCTTTTCTACTTAAAATTATAATAACTGAGTAATTAGGCACATCTTTCAACTCAGTAAATCTTTAAATTCAAATGATAATATAGTGAAAGAATTTTTTTTGTGACAACTTTGTTTTGTAACAATATTATTTATGTCTGGAAGCATGTTGTACTTATTATTTGTATAACTGAGAACAAGAGCAATACAATAATAGATCCGATAGCCTTGAAGATTTTAAAAGCCACAGATTTAATGAGAAAAATTCCAAAGTGAAATATAGAATAGAATCAAATATCGATGGTGATCTTTTAAGGAAATCTCTGTGTGTGTGTGTGTGTGTGTGTGTGTGTGTGTGTGTGTGCGTGTGCGCACCTGGATGAGGACACTACACTGGCAAGAAGTCAAAACTCTGATTGATTCAATGGCACATGTCATACAAAATACTTCAGTTTTAAACAAATAAGGTATTCATTCCCTTAAATGTACTATGCCCATGTTCCCATATTTATTTACTTGTTCTTAAATAATCATCCAACATAATGCATTTGCAGGGATTACATGGGTTAAAAATAAATTTTCCAAGGCAAAAATGATGCGTAGAAGCCCTGGTCCTATGGTGAAATTACAAGATAAACTGTGCAGTTGCCTATTCACGATGTGCAGAATCCCCATCACAGAGGAAATGGAGCAGCTGTATGTCTTTTCTGGTCTTAAAGATTAGAGACAATGTGTTTAACCATTTGGAGGCAGAACTGCCTTGACTAAAAGGCTATCAAACACTTAGGATAATAAAATGTACAATAGGGCCAGCTTGATATCTCACAGGCTAAAGAGCCTGCTTAGGCAAAATGCAGCAGCCAGGGTTTGATCCCTGGCGTGCAGTACTGGTCCTGCCTACAGGGTGCACTGAGATGGTGATTGAGATTGGGATGGTGGTGCACACCTGTAATCCCAGCACTTGGAATGAATGCAGAAAACAGGAGGATCACTAAGAGTCCGATCTACATAGTGAGACCCCATACACCCTGTAGACACTGTCCTAAATAGAGAAAAAAAAAGTACAATATTTATAGGAAGAATTAGAATAGTAATTCCAATTCACTAAGTTTCTAATAATTTGAGATTAAAACGAATAAAAAATTTGTTTGAAGGCACTTATAAAATATTCAAGCTTTGTCAGCTAGCTTTGATGAGTATAAAGGTAAAGAAATTATTTTTTGCTTAGTTAAATCACAGCTAAAAGTCCATAATCTCTAAATGTAATATAACATTTTTTCTCCACCAGCACTCAAGAGCAATTATTTGGATAAGTTCCTATGTTTATGGTCTATCACGTGCATGTATCTACCTAATATTAAAAAAAATTCCCGATAGAAAGATAGAAGAATGAAAAAAAAGAAAGAAGGAAAGAAAAAAGAACTTTCTTAAAAGTGTAACACTTCACATTAGCCAGATTACCTGATTCTTTTTAGGCTCTGAGCACAAATACTAGTGTTTATTTTCATTTCTTGAGTTGAGATTACTCATTAACCCAAGTAATTAAAGTTATATCAAGGTCTTGCTGCAATTAAAATTTTGGTAGCATTCAAATGAGAAATTAACACTTCAAAAGTGTATTTTTTACTTTATTTGTATGGTTGATACTCTTAAACTAGTTTCTAGCAGCCTAAAGAATCTAAAACAGATAATACTATGATTACTCAAGTAAATAAGTCAATATCAAATCTTTATTCCTCTAAATTGAAGATGAGAATTCAAAGTAAAGTCAAACTTAGAAACACTAAAGGATGCTGTTTTATGCCTTTAGCCTTCACAAAAGATATGCATAGTGGAGGGGAGGGAACAATTAATCTCCTAGTAGAATACTAGAATCCTACTATTCAGAACCTATTATCTAGGTTCTCACAACTCTGCATGTAGCTCTGTGAAAATGGCTCATATTGTCAAAAAGCTGGTTTTCCTAAGAGTAGAAAAACAATGATAACTGCTACCTCTCAAATTTACAGTGACGTTTAATGAGATGATGAAAAACACTTCAGAAAGAGTGATACTCCATACAAATAGAGTCACTGTTACTCTATTTGTACAGGTCCCCTCAAAAACTGGGTATATATCCCACTAGATCAATATGAAGTCACTTGTTTAGAACATGAATGGCATAGTCTCCTAGAAGCAATGTCATACAGGGTTGATTAGACTGCTGGAACAAATCCATGAATTTAGTTTGGAACATGCCTAAGGCATGTGTAACACTGCTGCTACAGCTCTACCCACCTGTCAGAACCATGAGGAGCAGGCAGCAGTGGGAGCTAAGGCAGCATGAGGAATGAGATAAAGACACAAGCGCTAATGGGTACCAGAACGTGGCCTCTCTGGATTGGTATCACTTATTCTTTAAGTATTCTGAAAGGAGGTGAAAAAAAGTCAACAGTTCCCATATCCGCCCCTCCTGAATAGAGAATAGAAATATCCAGAAGCTTGTAAGGGCTGTTAGTGTATTACCTGTTCTGGGAAGACTTGATTTGCTTACATCTGGACATGAAGCATGCTATGTTTGGGGGGAAACTACATTGACAATAAGCAGACTACTCTGTAAGTGACTGAAAAGACTAAGAACAAAAACTTACTTCAGCTTTTAATCTGTCTGCTTCCTAGAGTAGACTAAAAATAGCAAAACCATTAGCAGTGACAGGTAGATGAGAGTAAAATTCATCTCCAAGAAAAACATTATGTTGAAAAAGAAATCTATTCTGAGGTAGCTGAACAAATTCTGCTTGTACTCTTTTTTAATAATTCAGTATACAGTCCTGTTAAGCTGACATACATGAAACTGTGTAGGTGAAAATCATTTATCCAATGAATAATTTTCTTTTGCTAGTAGAAACAAAGCAAATTTTTGCATTGTACTCACCATGCCTCAGTTTGGAAATACTGTTAGTTTAAAATTTCTGATTTGGAACTGTCATTATAAAAATTCTAACTTTCTTTGGTGAGTTGGTAAAAAAAAACAGTACAAGCATGATTCAAAAGTTGCAAAAAGCAACTATCCAAACCTACGTATGATAAATATCTCATAATTTTTTAAAAAGTCTCAAATTCTGGTATCTTTGCATTATGGATGAATATTTTTTCATCTGGACTTCCAAGAAACATTTTAAAGTTCAGGTCTGCCCTGCCCATAAACTCTCCTAGTTCTGAAGGCAGTTCATTCTCAGTACGGGCAGAAATGCCTCCAGGCAAAGCAGGAGAGCAGGCATGTGTGTGTATGTGCAGGACTGCAAAGTGGTTCTCTATATTGCATGTGAGGGATATAAAAGCATCTAAAAGGAAGTTAGACAAATCATGCACATCCAAAAAAAAAAAAAAAAAAAGACAAGTAAAATGAATAGAACTTTCTCAAAAGAGAAAGTACAAATGGCTACCACATGAAAATATGCTGACCATTGCTGGCCACCATTAAGCCACCCTGAGATTCTACCTGGGAAAAAATGACCATCATCAACTCAAGAAACAGTAAATACAGCTGAAACAATGGGAAAAAGGAATGCTTGTATGTTGTTGGTGGAAATGTAAACTAGCTGTAGAAATTAGGATGGATTACTCCAAAACCTAAAACTAGAAATTTCATTTGACCCAGTACAAGTGTGATTCAAAAAGTTCCAAAGGTTTGTTCATGAAAGAATTGAAGACATCATATTACAGTGACACAAACATACCCATGTTTATAACAGCATAATTCATAACAGCTAAATCTTGGAAGAGGCCTATAGTTCATAAATAGATGAATCGATTAAGAAAACGTGGCATTTACACACCAAGGAGTACTACTGTGTCATAAAAAGGATAAATTTGAGTCATTTGTAGGAAAATGGATATCCTTGAGACCATAATGTGAAATAAATCAGACGCAGAATCTAAAGATTGTGATTTCTTTTATATGGCAAAACCCAAAGCATATAAATAAAGCGCAAAATAAAAGAAGGAAAATAGTCAGGAGATAGAAGTTTTGCAAGGGGAATTAACAGATGAAGAAGGAAAAGGGAAAGAAGGGGAAGGAAGGGCCTGCCAAATAGCTCAGTGGGTTAAAGCACCTGCAAGCAGGTGCAGGGGCCAGGGGTTTGATCCTCAGGCCTGCCATGCTGGCCCCGCCCCCGGTGTGCTCAATTGTGAGACAGCAATTGAGACTTAGCGTGGTGCTGCCTGCCTGTAATCCCAGCTCTTGGGTGGCTGTAAACAGGTGGATGGCAAGAGAATGACTGCAAGTTGTTACTTTCCATGGTATAATTCCACATGCTATATGTAGTTAAAAGCCGGTGGGCTGGGGCTGGGGAGATGGCTCAGTCAAACAAGTGCTTTCCTGACAAGCCCAAGGGCCTGAGTTCAATCCCCAGTTCCGCAAAAAAAAAAAAAAAAAAAAGTCAGTGGGCTATAGCTAGCATTCAGAGATGGGAAAATGTTAGCAAGTAAGTCCCTTTAACTGCTTTATCTAAAAAATCAAAACAGAACACAAAAGTTTAAAAGGTGAATAATTCTGAGAAAAACTAATTTTCTTCAGTGAAGGAAAAGGTGTAATGAAAGAAGGAACTAACGCAATTCAAGAGTCAGCACGCCAGCATGCGCACCAATTCACTTGGAGAGATGAGAGCACATAGTTATAAAGCACCTACTTACATTACAAAGTGGCTTTGGGTAAAACAGTTCCCACAATATCATTCATTTGATCTTTATAATGAGACTAAGAAACAGGTGCAGCTAAGAAAATATCTGCAGAACAAAGATACACTGTTTGTATGTGGTATGAGTGATGATATTTTCCTAGAATCAGAAGGCTTCAAATTTTCAGACAGGAAAAGACAATTCCAAAGAGATACTTCAAGAGAGAAAAAACTATAGATGTATAAAAATTCTGAATCAATTCAAAAGTTCACAAAGGATTTCACCTATTTGATGGCTTTGGTTTCTATTCGCTCTTAAGTTGTATTTGAAAAGTTAGTGAGTTGGCTGTGACTGCTATCTCCCCTTAAGTTCATGAACATACAGGTGATCAAAACAATTCAGGTGACAGTAATAAGAGACATTTTCAATATAAAATACCTTAAAAAATATATATAACAAATTGTTTATAAAGTGGTTTGTGTCTAGTTGTCTCCCCAAAGCCTCATGTAGTCATGGAGTGGGTGGGGAGTTGGTGATTAACTCATGATACACTGGGATAATGTGTGATCCAAGGCTGGGATTATGAGTTTTAATACTACTGGGATTATGGGTGTGAGTACTTCCTCTAGCCTGGGGCAGAGAGCCTGAATGTACTATAACAGATAGAGACAGACTTTCTGTAGCAATTGCTCTTTGTTGTTGTTGCTGTTTGGCTGCCATGAACTGCTGCTGTCTGCCATGTGCCCCTCTGCCTTGGAGCCAGCCGAGTATGGACTGAAACCCACAATAACTGAGCTAAATAATAAACCTTTCCTTCCTTCATTTTGGGTGTTGGGTATTTGTCCCAGCAATGAGAGAAGAGTAACTAAGACATGAATCTTTCAAAACTAAACTTCTTTAGTCAGGGAGAGAATCCTATCAATTAACTGCTAGTTTCAAAAACGTGAAGATTCTCAGAATGGTAACAGTATCATGAAGCTTCTTTTCTGGAGGGTTAACAACTTAAGTTTGCAGACCAAAAATCTGAGAAAAAGAAGGGCTACAAAGATAGTCAACATTTTGGCCCTAGCCTTTCAAGGTCAGTAAGGACTCAGGATAAAAAGAACCTGTACTGTAACATCCTGTAACTCAGTGGTGTCCCAAATTTTCTGATCAAGGAGGCTGTGGGGCCACAGAGGAAAGTGAGGGATGATGTATAATGCACCTAAGCAGAGTCACAAGGAGAGAAAACATTCTCAGGCTTTCACAGAGAGCAAACTGGTCAAGCAATGGCTATGACTCATTTACCTGGCTGATACTGACAAAGGATCTACAAACTGTGGTACATGGTTTCAGGGTAAATCCTGAGGGGATCTGACTGACCTTATCAGATACAAAAGTTACATTTCTTCTTACATAGGTCTTTGCTTTATCTTGGTCTTAACCATCCAGGAGAAAAGTATAAACATGAGGTATAAAAAGTAAAGCCATATTAATATGCTCAGCTGTAAAAGGTTCAAGTCAACAACTTCTGACATTGCGAGTCCTATGGATAGCCCACTACTATTATAGACTACTGAAGTATATTGGATTATTTTGCTGAATTCATTACCTACAATATTTAAATGACAATGGAATTCCCATCTCTGACAAAATTAAACAAAAAAGGGGGGATATAAATGAAGGTTCATTTTGTATCTGTACATACAAAATAGGATAGACATACAGCTACTTTCTCTTAATTCAATGAGAAGAAAGATTTGCCCTAATAGTGTTTGGTCAGGATATCATATGTCTGCATCTTGTACTATGAATAACTACTATGAAGACAACAATATGCAATGTATTAATTATTGTAACTGTCTTACCAACGTGTTTTGAAAGTGTCTAATTGCTATTTGTTTCTCAACAAAATTAAAAAAAAAAAAACCACTAAAGTTTCATAGAGTAAGTAACATAAGCTTAAAAGAGAATGATAAAGTTCTTCCATATCCTTATTGTGGCATAATCACTTATACAGACAAAACCTAGAAGGTATGTTTATTTAATACCCAATTAGACATATAACTGAAGAAAAGCATTCTTTGAATCTCAAACCTGATATTTAGTATGAAATAGGGAAAAAAGATACATTTTCTGAAGTTCTTTCAAAAATATCACTTCAGAGCCCATGAAACACAAAACTCATCACAGTGACAAGGCATTTAATGTGCTACTTGTTTGGTTTCCATTTTCATTTTAAAATTTTTTAAGAAGTGTAACCTACACTTCATTTAGTAATGCAGTAAGTCTTTAATAAAGCATAATATCAGCATAGTTCAAATACATAAAAATATAAACACAGAGTTAATGCATCTTTTACCTTCTGGATCATAGGCTTGAAAAACTCTCCTGGCTTGTTCTGAAGGAGCTTCAGGAGCAACTAAAGCCATATCCTGAAAAGATAAAATGCCTGCTGTCAAGCAACACAATATGAAAACGTTAAATAAAAAATTTTAGCATAGGATAGGAGATGACATTTGGAGTGGGAAAACAGACAGCTACATTTCTATCATAGGTCACAAATGCTCCAGGCCTTTACTTTACATGTGAAAATGGAAATACTACTACTTCCACAGATATTACTACAATTAAATGTAAAACTTTCTTAACACTTGGAATCTATCATTATACAAATAATTATTATAATGAAATCTGAAAAAAGTCAATGATTTATATATTTATAGTATCATATAGGTGAGAGACAGAACTGAAAGAATATTCTAGCCTTTAAATATTCAAAAGGATGGTAGTAACTTCTTATAGCAAAAGAAAATACAGACAAATTATATATAGTAAAGCATTTGGAATTCATCACTTTAGTAAACATGGTTTAGCAATACCTAACCAAAGATTAATCCATTAAGTCACCAATTTCCAGCATTTTATTTTTTCTTATATATTTTTTTTTTGGTAGTAAAACATTATGATGGGTAATTTCCTTATCACAGTGAAAATTATCAATTTATCAAAATACAATAGCAAGAAAACTCAGTGTTGTCTTTGATTCTTCACAAAGCTTTATTCTCCATTATTAAGCTGTTTTATAATTCTACTTGACTGACATAAATATAAAGTCTATATTCTTTTTACCTCTGGTCAGATCTTTGGTCTGGGCTTTTTTTCATGACTGCATGCACCTAGGCAAACCTGATGGGAGAACAGTTTCCAAACATCCTTTCTTATTATCTTTGAAATACCTTATAAATGTTACAATTAAAATGCCTTTCTCTTGAACAACGTTTTTATAAGAAATGTGCTTACTTTTGTACTAATGAATCACTCTTAACTTGATCATAGGCAAGTGAATAAACTGTAAGACTTAGAGTAACTATTATTGATTAGGACGCATAGGCTCCTATAGACTTTAATAGCATATTCAGTAGTTCTGATACAACAGGATGAGGAATCAAAATGGGACAAAATTAGGGATGTAGCTCAGCACCATAGAACCTGCTTGTGCAAGGTCCTGAGCTCATTTCCCAGTTTAAAAAAAAAAAAAAAAACAAAAAAAACAAAAAAAAAAAAACCACCACCACCAACAACAACAACACAAAAACTAGGCAAGTTATAAAATTCCTTAGATATTTTTATGTACTCAAATCAAAGAGGTGATAAAAAGTCCACCTGATAATTTATAGTAAAGCTCAGTAATGTACAGCTATTTCCCATTTGGTATCCCTTGATCGTAATTTTTCATTATCTCGCTTTCCTGCACTATAATGATATTTCGCTGATAATACATGTCAGGTGACATACATACTTCCGCTCTACCTTTCAATGCCTCTCTAAATTTGTGATCCAATCTCTTATTGGTGTATACTAATTCCATCTAATCTTTTGCCTCTGTAAACAAAATTACATCAAATAAACATGACTGTATCATTTCACACATTTGTGATTGTAGGCAAGTTCAACAAAGAAGGATTGCTGGGGCAAAGGAAGGCTGTCCTTGTAATTTTGGTAGATACTGATCTCTTGAGTTATGTTTGCTTATTTAACCTATTTGAAATGTTACTTATTAAAACTTTTCTTCTTTCTAATCTATCACTAATAAAGCCTTTGCTCTCTAACTTTGTGTCAAATCTAGGACTGCAGTGTCAGTTCTGATTCAGTACCTATTTGCTAACATGAGTTATTATTATTCCTTTGCTTTATCACTGTAAAACCTTTAGTGCAAAACATTACTCTATTCTAGTACAAGTTTTAGCTCCCTAATTTGTTTTTTTCAATGTATTTAGGACAGGGTCTACAGGGTCTCATTATGTAGATCAGACTCATAGTGATCCTTGTTTTCAGCCTCCTAAGCACTGGGACTATAGCAGTGCACTGGCGTGCCCAGTCTCACTCACAGTCTCAGAGCACCCCGGGGGTGGAGCTGGCATGTCAGAAATCGAGCCCCAGCTGCCGCACTCTGCCTAAACAGGCGCTTCAGTCCACTGAGTTATCTGGCCAGTTCTTAGCTCCCTAACTCTTTAGAACCCTATGTTTTTCTTTGTTAACTCTCTTTAGAATGGATGTTGGTATTTGTGAATGAAAATCACAACTAAGAATCTATAACAGAGTGATCCATGTAGCAAAGTTGGTAATATATGAATTCAACAACTTCATATTTTACATAGCAAAGTTGAACAAAAATACAGAATTCCATTTAATTGACAGCATTTTATACTTCTAAAGCAAAGTACTTCAATTAGAATATTATAACTTTCATTATTTTTCTTACTACATATAAAGGAAATTATCTGATTAAAAGGAGAAGTAAAATAGAGCTTTCATGTAGTAAATGGTAGGAAGAACAGTAAGAGATTCTAGTTCTCAGACTTTCCATTTTCAAGATTTCATTTCACAATTAATATAGGGTTTAGATTTCACATTAAGTACATTTTCCTAATCTAACCATCCATACCTACACACACACACACACACACACACACACACACAGCACACTTTGTGCATTTGAAGTTAAAGCTCACTAAATGAAAGAGGAAAATACATACCTGTATTTCTGAATTATTATTAAAATTAAGGTTATGTACATATATCAATTCTGCACAAGGTAGACATACTGCAAACGTACTAATTAAAAAATTATCTTCTAGAATGAAAAATGAAACATGTTTGCTTTTTATACCTTCCCCCAAAACACTGAACTGTACATAGAGATTCTGATAATGTTATTCTACATTATTTAAGCTAGTAGGATTACTTCTAAGTCTTTTCTTTATCCCAGTGGTACTAATAGAAAACCTTCAATGAGTAGCTACAGCAACTAAAACTCTTAGATACTTTCAGTAGAAAATCATCTGAACTGTAAGAGTCAACTACCCAAGTATTGTTTTAATTAGCTATTTAGAGTCTGAATTACCATCAATTATGCTCTACAATAATCAGATGCTTTGGTCAGAGAATATCAAACACTTTCTATTCAGCCAGTTTACTGATCAACAGGAATTAATCAACAATTTGATTTTTACAATTTCCTAGTCTCACCCATCTTTCCTGGCTGACAAAGTGCTACTGAGAAAAGGGGAGCAGATGCCAGCAGTAATGGGACTATCTAATATCTTACAATCATGAATCACGTATCTCTTTCACATAGCTCTTTCTGTATTGTCAGTGTAACTATTCACTGCACACCATACACCTTTTAAAATGTAATATTATCTACCCTTTTAAATGAATACTGAAATAGAAGTTCTGATTTGGCTAGATACTAGTAGTTCACTACTCAAAAGGTCTTTAAAATTTATTCATTATACTGTTCATCATTATCAAGAGCAATCTGCTGTCATGAGTAATTAATCTCCCAGAGGCTTACTGAATGACCCATCTAACTGCAGGATGACACTATAGTCTGTGTTTTAGTGTGAGTGCCCCTCTGAAAAGTAAAAGTTAAATGGTGTACAATTTCAGTTTTAATTAAAATTGTATTTTGTCCATTAACTATAGCAGTACCACCTTGGTACGCAGAGGAAGGATTTAAAGGAATATACATAACTGTCCATTTTGCAGCAAAGGTCTGCTTACTTAGCAGACACCTGAAAAGATGGGATCCCAGCTCCCAGAGAAAGGAGTCTCCCACAGAAAGGAGTCACAGGAATTGAGAATCCAGAAAAGGCCTCTCATCCCAGAACTTAGAGCAGTCTTGAACGAAGACTTTCAGATGAGATTAACTTCAATATTTTTACTGTGTTATTCTTACTTTAAGAAGGTAGTTGTTCAACTTGTTCAAGTTATACCTTACACTTTAAAAAATACTTTTTACTCTGGTTTCTGTTTATGTAGTATAAATCTTTTTGCCTTTTAAGTTAACCTCTTAAATCTATTAACTTTCTGTAATACATAAGATATGAAATCTAACCATATGAAAACTAAAATTTAGTTAAAATCAGTCTGTAGGATGACTAAACTACATGAAACTATACAAAAAACTGTTATGAAATGCTTGACTGTGAATTTTCTAGTAACAGTAAAAGCATTAAAGCATCATTTTTACTAAGGCAGAACTGTGCAATTTTCAAACAACTAACAAGGGGCTCTAAGACTACCTGTAGCGCTTCCTAGGGTTACACCAGAGAGTAATGCACAAAGCAGGCTGCGCTGCAGAAAGAATTCACCTGGACTCCCCCTGTAAGGGATATCACTGTAAGAGCACTGTCAGCTTGCACATGAATAGCTAAATATTTTGTTTTTCATTCACATTACAGTTTCTTTATATGCTTGAATTTAAATGTTAATGTGTCTTTTTGTGTCCTTACCTGAAAGGAAAACTGCTTTATTATAGGAAAAGTCAAAGGTGCCGGTGGGCATACATATACAAAGAGCCCTTTAAACCATAATAAGAGGGAACAAATAAAGGATGTAAAACTAATTCCAACTTCAAAAGAAAGTCTAAAATGGTTACAAGGAAAGTAGTCACTGATCTTCTATAGATGAACCTAGAGGCTATAGGTAGGGTGAACTATTTTTACAATCAGTCAGGAGCTGTCATCCCACATTAGATTCAAATGCACAATCAAAACAAAACAATAGCCATTCCGCGTACCACTTACAATTCTCATATGAGAAGTATCATTTTCAAATTTAAAGGTCTCATCTTAACTTGACATTGCAAATTAATTTCACTATTAGTTCATAATAATGAATAGCAATTTAAAAAGATAAATTTAAATACAGGTTCTACATTCTTCAAACATCTACTTTTAAATATATTTATGTCCTTTTATCTGTGCAGGTTGCCAGTTCTTAACTACCTTCACCTCAAGTACTAGGGCAAGATTTCTAAGACTCATGCCCACTAGGCATATTCCCCATCCAAGCACAGATCTAAAGGTGTTGTTCTGCCAGGCTCAGATGACCTGTTTGGAAAGTGCCCTAACTTACTTAATAGGAGTTAAGTTTCCTTCCTTGAAGAGGTCCATTTATTTATCACATTTCACCTCACCCACATCCCCTTAGTAGAAGGGTCTGTGGGAATGCGCTGCTCGACGCCTTTATAGTTCCTATAAGGTTCCTGCAATTAGATTCTGTGATAATCTCCCCGATGACTAACTATAAAATGCCCATTCATACAGGATGCTGTATATGCATTTCTCACAAGCAGATTCCCTAAGATACTGTACCATTGAGTACAACATCAGTTTTATTCTTTTAGAGCCTGAAGTTTAGATTTTTTAAAAAGACCACTTTCTCTATATTAGGTAGAAAAGATGATTTACAAGATACAGCTGCTAATTTTAAAGCATTAGAAAAAAAGTCTTCATAAAAAGAGAAAAAAAAAAAAAAAAAGGTGAGTACTAGCACACACCTATAATTCCAGCTACTCAGCCAGCTGAGACAAGAGGATTGCAAGTTTGAAGCCAGCCTGCACAACTTTTCTTTTTTGGCAGAACCGGGGCTTGAACTCAGGCCCTTGCACTTGCCAGGGAAGTGCTTATTCCACTGAGCTGTCTCACTGGCACCTAGCCTGAACAACTTATTAAGACCTTGTCTCAAAAATAAAATAAGAGGGTTGGGGACTTTAAAAATTTTCAAAAAGTTTATATATATATATGAATTATTTGAAATTTTATAATTTCTAAATTTACATTTTTAAAAATTTTAGGGCACAGTGTATAGGGGTCTCACTACATAGATCGGACTCGTAGTGATCCTCCTGTTTTCAACCTCCCAAGTACTGGGATTATAGGCATGTGCTACCACACTCAAGTCTCAATCACCTTCTCAGCATGTGCTGGGGCGAGGCTTGCAAGGCATCCTAAATATACTTTTACTGCTGATTCAAAAGCAGCATGTGGTGCTGGGGATGCAACCCCAGTCCCTGTGCTTACCTAAGCAGGAGCTTAGTATGCTGAGCTACCTCTCCAGCCACATAAAATGCCATTGATAATTCTCTACAGCTAAGGGGGTTCAATTGAAATGCTAAGTTCTAGGCCACTGGATATTTCAAACATGAAGTAGCAACTGTTAAGTAAACACTTCATTATTCTTGAGAGTCCTGAAAGCAAACTGTTTATTTCAAAAGAAAGGTCAAATAGTCGTTACCAAAACAATACTATTTTCTTAATTTATTCTCACACTATGAAATGTTAAATATATAGCAGATAGTTTAACAAAGCCAATTTATAAATATTTAAATACTGCATATTAATACTATATTATTAATATATATACTTTACACATTTTTCTATATATGTATTAAATATGTATTTTTAACTATGTATACATATATATTTATATTCTATATATATATATATATAAATAAAGCTGAATAGTGTGGGTGTTTCAATTTATCAAATGAAATAAAAAAGCTAGTTCTTTCTCTATTTGGCTTCCATGAAAAGAGGATATATACTGAGTGCTTGACTGTCTTAGTACATGTTCTGTTGCTATAACAAAATAACTGAGACCGGATACTCTAAGGAAAAAATATAGTGTTGGAGATTCACAGTCCAAGTTCAGGTGCTCCTGTCTGTCTGGTCTTTAGTGAGGGCCACTTTGTCTGTACCACAAGATGGTGGAGAGTAGAAAGGGAAACATACATGTAGATGGAATCAAATAGGTAATGAGGTCTGACTTTGGGATAACTCACTCTTGTGTGAGCCAACCAGGGACTGGTGAAGACTGCATCATCTCTTCTAAGGGTGAAGCCGCTAGAGAAGTACTGACCGCTGGCCAGGCCCTACTTCTTGTCCACAGTGCCACATTGGCATCTTGTTTCTGATACATGGAACTCAAAGAACAAATGCACCCACACCAACTATATCACAGATGTGCAGAATTATTTTTTGTTGCTGTCATTGTTAATTTTATTGGTATATTTTAAGATACAAATAATAATCACATGGGGAATTTTTATCTGTACATATGTTCTTTTTCTCTTAATCCCCTGCCCTCCGTTCATCCCTTCTACCCCTCCATATTTACAAAAGCTTTGTTTCTATTTTTTGCCTTCTATTCCTTTTTTTTTCTCTTCTTTTCCTTTCTCCACCCATTTTTCCTTTGCCATTTGAACATTTTCTTCCCATTTCTAAATACCTATTACTCACTTTAGTTCTTATATATACTTTCAGTTTCTCACATTAGAAAAATAATGTTGTATTTAAACAGAGTATGATTTCAAAAATGCATCCATTTAGCTAAAAATGTCTCATTTATCTTTCTTTGTATCTGGGTAGTTATTGAAAAAACCTTTATCTTCATCCATTCATTTTCTGATGGGCATCTGGACTGTTTTCAAGTTTAGCTATTACAAATTGTGCTGCTATAAACATGGGCTTGCACATAACGCTGTGGTATGATGCTTTTAAATCTTTCAGGAAGAAACCAAGAATACAAATAGTTGGGTCAAACGGAACCTCTACCACTACTTTCCAAAGAATCTCCATGTTGATTTCTACTAGCCTACCCTCTCAGCAATTGTAGAGAATGAATGCAATAAACTATACCAACAGAACCAAGGACAAAAACCTTGAACAT
The DNA here is from genome assembly GCA_004027165.1 of Ctenomys sociabilis. Lineage (NCBI taxonomy): Eukaryota > Metazoa > Chordata > Mammalia > Rodentia > Ctenomyidae > Ctenomys > Ctenomys sociabilis. The sequence continues at coordinate 22,651 of PVKA01030183.1, forward strand.
CTCAGTAGACACTGAAAAAGCATTTGATCAAGTCCAATGTTCATTTATGATTAAAAACCCTACATAAAATTGGAGTAGAGGGTCTTTATCTCAATCTGTTAAAAGCCATTCATGACAAAAACAGCCAACATCATGCAAAATGGTCAAAAATGGAAACCTTTCACTCTAAAATAAGAAACAAGATAAGGTTGTTCATTATTACCACTCCTACTCAATACAGTACTGAAAACATTAGGCAGAGTAATTAGATAAGAGAAAGAAAGAAAAAGAATAAGGATAGAAAGGAAGGGATGGCCAAATAGCTCAGCGATTAAACTGCCTGCTTAGGGAGATGCTGCAGCCAGGGGTTTGATCCCCATGCCCCCTACAGGCCCTGCCCCTGGGGCACACTGGGCTATTGAGACTGGGTGTGGTGGCACCAGTCTGTAATCCCAGCTCTTGGGAGGTTGAACACAGGCAGATCACTAAGAGTCTGATCTATGTAATGAAACCCTGTAAACTTTTACTAAAACACAAAAGAAAAAAAAAAGATAGGAAAGGAACAAATTAAATTATCATTATTTGTGGATGATACGATACACTATACAGAAAATCCCAAAACCTCCAGCAAAAGACTTCTACATTTTATAATCAAATGTAGTCATGTAGCTAGAATAATGTCAATCAAAATTCAACAGCATTTCTATATACAATTAACACTCTGCAAGAAAGAAATTAAGGAAGCTACATCTTTCATAATAGCTTCTAAAAAAATGAAACAATTTATCAAAGGATGTAAATCACCTTTACATTGAAAACAACAGTATAAAAAGATCAAATAAGTTATCAAAAAACAGAAAGATATCTCTTGCTCTTGAGTAGGAAGAACCAACAGAGTGAAAATGGCCATAATTCCAAAATAGTTATACAAATTTAATGTGAATAAATCAAAATACAAACAACATGCCTCACAGAAGTAGAGAAAATAAAGCTATAGTTCATCTGGCACCAAAAGAGATCTAGAATAGCAAACTCAACTGTAAGGCAACAAAGGCAAAGCAGGTGCCACAACTCCTACTTGAAATTATCCTGCAGAACAAATGTACTTGCAATATACTACAAAGCTAAAAACAAGATGGTATTGGCAAAGAAAAACACCTGTTTTTCCCAAGGAGCAATGAGACAGATTAGAATATACTGAAACAACTCCAAACATGCTGAGCCATCTTATCTTTGAAAAAGGGGGCAGACACTTTTACTGGAAAAATGATAGCTTCTTTAATAAATCCTGCTGGAAAAAAAAGGCCTTCTACTGGTGAGGATTAAACTGAGACTCATATCTCTCACCTGGCACTAAAGTAAAATCAAAATGGATCAAAGATCTACTTATTAAAACAGAAATACTAAATAGACTGGAAGACAGTAGAGGTAGAATCCTTGAAGACACAGAAGGGAAAGACTTCAGCAAAAACTTGCATAGGAAATAACACAAAGGATCAACCAATGGGATGATCTTTTTGCACAGCAAAAGAAACCATCAACAGAATGAAAAGATAATTCCCACAGTGGGGGAAAAAAAATTGCCAGCTATTCCTCAAACAAATAATATCAAGAATGTATAACGAACTCAAAAAAAAAAAAAAAAAAATCAGACCTCTCCCCAAATTTAAAGACCCAGTCCAAAAATGGGCATATTAAATGAACAGAAACTTCTCAAATGAAGAAATAGAAATGGAAAATAAATACATAAAAGATGTTCAACATCATTGGTCATTTAAGAGATGCATATTAACACAATGCTTAGATTCCATTTCATTCCAGAAAGAACGGTTATTACCAACCAATCATCCAGGGCTGGGGAAAAAAGCTCAGTGGTTTAAGTGCCTGCCTGGCAAGCACAAGGACCTGGGTTTGATCCCAGGTATCACAGGCTGTGCTGGTTCCAGAACTCCAAGCTTGCCATGCTGAAACTGAATGTGGTGGTGCATGCCTATAATACTAGCACTGGGAGGCTGAGAAAGGAAGATCACTACAAATCTGAGTTGTGTAGTGATGCTCTGTACCAAATAAAAAATTTTAAAAAATTAAAAAAAATTTTTAAAAAATCATCCAGGAACAAATGCTGGTGGGACTATGGAGCCCTACAGAATTCTTACGATCAAAAAGTATTTAGCACTCCCAAGCCTGTACTTTATCCCTACACTACTCTGTCTGGTTTACCATAACAAAATTGGGCTAAAACCAATCTTCAGTATTTGGAAAAATCAATTTGGTTTCCTTCATGGCATACTGATACACAGGAGAAAGCAGAATGTGGAATTTGCGAAGAGAAACTCTGTCCAAGTGGGTATGATCTCTAAACCTCACTGGGGTGGAGGGTTTGGTTGGGCTGTTTGAAAACAGATACCCCAAATTTTGGTCTTGCTTTTCTTGGTCTTGTCAGTATGGCTGAAGAAAACTCCTAGCTTCCTGCTCTTAGTCTTCATATTCCACATTTTATCAGCCAACTCACCATGTGTCTATCTTGTTTCACTGCCCATAAATGGCATCTTCAAGGTTGCTTCCAATCTACCCCCACCCCTCAATAATCCCTGCTCCTGAAGAGCTAGCACATCACTGAATCCCAGTGGTCAGTCTGTCTTTGTAAGATCAGTAGAGTGTTCCTGATTGAGAAGTCATTGAATCTTAATTTTATCTAACATTTGCCAATGTCTAGCTTTATAATCTTGACCAAATCAATTTGCTTTCCTCTTCTGTACTTGAAAGGTTATAAGTAAAAATCAAACATTTATGGTATCATTAAGAAGGAGCCTACTAAGTCAAAAACTCTTGAGGCTTGATGGTGCAAGATTAAAGTACTTTGGTATTTCTGAAGACTGTTAAATGGATTTGCACACATTTACTTTTTATAAAACTCCTTAAAATAAAAACAACTTATTGACACCAGAGATGAGAGATTTAGGAGAAATGCACCCTGGAAGACAACATTAGAGAAACTGATAGACTGAAATAGTGTAGGTGATATTTGATCAAGTCAGCAAAAGAAGCAGGATACTCCATGCTACCTTATCTCATATTACATTTAAAAGGAAATTTTGTTTTAGTAAACTTTCAAACTAGTGAGAGATTAAATAGTGATAAGTACCACCATATGTATATAAAAGATACCACACTAAATGTACTCTTGAGTACTTAGTAAGCAGCACTCAAGTCTGGAAAATTACTTGAGGCTAAAGACTAAATTTTTTAGTTTATATTATTGCCACGTTGCAGCTACAGAGATTTACTGTACCTCCTTTTATGGCTCATGTAGTTAAATAAGATCCATGTGTGAAGTAAAATGTTAGCAAGATAATTTAAGATCATTTACAATTAATGAGATACTATTATTTCCTCTACTACCTCACCTTAGTTATTTAAAGTCTTAATTTTTCCACTACGCACAATAAAACACTGTATCAAACAAGTAACATTGTTAGAAGGAAAATTGTATTCATTGATAATTTTCCCTTCAATGTGAATCAGGAATAACAAATTTTAATCAATATTAATTATAATTATAATTAATAAATATAAATTGTGATTATATTTGATCATTTTACATCTACAAATGTAAAATTCAATAAATGCCATAAAAACCAACATCAGAAACTGAAATCAGGGCTGGGGATATAGCTTAGCAGCACAGTGCCTGCCTGGCAAGTGCAAAATCCTGAGTTTGGTTTCTGATACTAAATAAATAAATAAATAAATTGAGGTCAAATTCTAAATTAGAAGACATATAAGTAACTATACTACAAAAATTTAACTGAATCAATTTTTAGAGAAAAAAGATGAAATGAGCATCTTTGGAATTATTCAGAAGGTTAATTATGATTATATATTTGCATCAGACTTTATTTTAAAATTAAGCAAGCCAAAGCCAGATAGATAGCTCAGCAGACTAAAGTACCTGTTTAGGAAAGCGCATTGGCCAGGCCCCAATCTTTGGAATTATTCAGAAGTTTAATTATGATTATATATTTGTATCAGACTTTTCTTTATTTTAAAATTAAGCAAGCCAAGGCCAATCAGATACCTCAGCAGAATAAATCACCTGTTTAGGCAGAGCGCATTGGCCAGGCCCCAACCCTGGCACACTGAGACTGTGAATGGGTCTGTGCGTGGTGGTACAGACCTATAATCTCAGAATTTAGGAGGTTGAAAACAGGAGAATCACTAGGAATCTGATCTATGTAGAGAACCTGCAGACGCTGTAGGTCCTGTACTAAGTACACCAATGTAGTACACACATACACAAATAAATACATATAATTAAGTAAGCCAGAAGTTGTGGTAGATGCCTGTAATGCCAGTACTTGGGAGGCTGAGGCAGGATGACTGCTGTGAATTCGAGGGCAACTTGGGTAACATGGTGATTGCAAGACCAGACTGAACTACAGGGCAAGACCCTGCCTGAAAAACGAAAACTGTTAAGTAAATAAAATAAAGCAGTGTACATACATTAGCTTTGCAAGGTGTGTTGTTTATTATAAAACAATACTAACTGAACTACATTCATCATTTTATAATACAAGCCAGCATGGGAAAGTACCTTCAACTTCTAAAGGAAAGATGGATGGAAATATGAAGGGGAAAGAAATTAAGAAAAGCAAAGTAAGAAATTAAATTTCAATAAATGTAATATAAAATTAAACTGAAGTTGAAATTTGAAAGATTGTTTTCTAGGAAAGGATATGCTAGAATCTTAAAAGTTGGTCAGTCTTTATCTCTTTATTAACATATCAGGATTTGGAAAATTGGCACATTTCCAATATTGGGGGAAATGGGCCAAAATCACTAACCATTTGACACTGGAATATTTTCAGCTAAGAGGCTACATGAGAATATTGGTGAAAAATTCTTTGGCCTAATGTGAATAAAAATA
>PVKA01030184.1:0-27559 GCA_004027165.1 Ctenomys sociabilis
TACAACACCCTAAGAAAAGAGATTATAGAGGATTTCAGAAAATGGAAAGATATTCCATGCTCCTGGATAGGAAGAACCAACATCGTGAAGATGGCCATACTCCCGAAATTGTTGTACAGACTTGATGCAATCCTTATCAAACTGCCACCAACATACCTCCCAGACCTAGAGAAATCATTCCTGAAATTTATTTGGAATCACAAAAGACCTGCAATAGCAAAGGCAATTTTGGCTAATAAAGACAAGGAAGGTGGCATCATAATTCCTGACTTGAAGTTATAGTACAAAGCCACTGTGATAAAATCAACATTGTATTGGCAACAACATAGTCCTGGGGATCAGTGGAATAGATTAGAAGATGCAGAGGCATCTATGAACACACTCACCCATCTGATCTTCTTCAAAGGGGCCAAACAAGCTTACTGGAAGAAAGATAGCCTCTTTTACAAATGGTGCTGGAAAACCTGGCTTTCGAAAACTAAAACTTGACCCAGCTCTATCACCATGCACTAAGCTAAAGTCAAAATGAATTAAAGATCTAAACATTAAGACAGAAACACTCAATCTCCTGGAAGAGAAAGTAGGAGGAACTCTTGAAGACATAGGGATAGGTAAAGAGTTCATGACAAACACATATTCACATGGGAAACACTTGAAAGAATCAACAACTTGGATCAACTATTCTTGAGGAGTTTCTGCACGTCAAAAGAAATTGTCAACAAAGTGAAAAGACAACCCATGAATTTTGAGAAAATCCTAACTAATAAGCAATCAGAAAATGGTCTGCTGTCTAGAATATGTAAAGAACTAAGATATAACAGGGCCCTCAAATTTAAAGACCGAATTCAGAAATGGGCATCTGAGATGAATGCACACTTCTCAGAGGACAAAGTTAAAGAAGCAAATAAATGTATGAAAAAATGCTCCACATCACTAACCATCTGTGAAATGCAAATAAAAACAATACTGAGATACCATCTCACTCCAGAAAGAATGGCTATCATAAGAAAATCAACCAACAACAAATGTTGGAGACATTGTGGTGAAAGTGGAACATTTCTATACTGATGGTGGAAATGTTGACTGGTGCCACCATTGTGGAGATCAGTGTGGTGACTCCTCAAAAGAGTGGGACTGGAAATCCCATTCAAGCCAGCTATCCCCCTGCTGCGAATTTTCCCAGGGGAACTGAAAAACATTATATGATAGTGATATGTGTGCACCTATGCTTATAGCAGCACAACTTGTGATAGCAACATCTTGGAAACAACCAAGATGTCCATCACATGAGGAATGGTTGAAAAAGATGTGGTATTTCTACATAATGGAGTATTACTCAGCTATAAAGAATGATAAACTTGAAGCATTTATATTGAAGTGGATGTCAGTTGAACATATACTCATAAGTGAAATAAACCAGACACACATGTGCAAATATTGCATAGTCACCCTAGTATAAGAAGTGAAAAGAAGAAATACTAATAGGAATGTATGACAATTAAAAAGAATTGACTCAAGTAGGGCAAACTGAACTGCATATGCTGTAGGTTACTAATCAGCTTTTCTTCTGGATGGTTAACAACCTAACTTCACAGATCAAAAATGGAGAAATAGAAGAGCCATAAGGCTAGCCAACATTTTGGCGCTAGCCTTTCAAGGTCAGCGATGACTCAGGACATAGGAGAACCTGTACCGTAACATGAAACTCAGTTGTGCCCCTAATTTTCTGATCAAGGAGATTATGGAGCCACAGAGGAAAGAGATAGATGATCTATAGTGTACCTGGGGAGAGTCACATGAAGACAAAACTTTTCAGTCAGGCTTTCACAGAGAGAAAACTGGTCAAGAATTGGCTGTGACTCATCCACATGAATGACATAGACAAAGGATCTACAGAGTAAGGTACAGGATTACAAGATAAACCCTGATGGGACTTCACTGACCTCATCTGAAACAAAAGCTACATCTTTTGGTATATAAGTCTTGATCTATCTTGGCCTTAACCATCCAGCAGAAAAGTATAAAAGTGAGGTATATAATGTGGGGCCATAGTAATAAGTTGAGCTATAAATGGTATAGTTAATAACTTCTTTAGATAACTCATTATGATTGTGCAATGCTGGATTGTATTGGATTATGTCTCCAAGTTCAGGCACCGAAATTGGTTGAATGACAATGGAGTTCCCATCTTTGACAGGTCTAGACAAAAAAAGGCCATACAAAGGAAGAATCATAACATGTGTGTAGAAACAGTACAGTTAGGATAAATATGCTGTGCTTCTGCATAATTCTGTGAGAAGCACGATTTGCACTAATAGTGGTTGGACAAGATATTATGTCAGCTTCTAATACTATGGACAACCAGTAAGAAGATAACAATGTAGAAAGTATTAACTTTTGAATCTGTGATATAATTCAGGTATAAAAAATAAGATAAAGCCGGGCGTGGTGGCACATGCCTGTAATCCCAGCACTCGGGAGGCTGAGGCAGGAGGATTGTTGTGAGTTCGAGACCAGCCTGAGCTACAAAGTGAGCTTAAGGCCAGCCTGAACTGCATAGTGAGACCCTGTCTCAAAAAAGACAAAAAATAAATAATAAAAAAAAAGAAAAAATAAGATAAGTATACAGCTACACTCTCTTATTTCACTGATTAGAGACATCTGCTATAATAATGTCTGTAAGTATAGTATCATGTATGCACTTTGTACGACACAAAAACGGTTGGCAATGTATTCATTTATCGAATCTGTCCTGTTAATTTGTCTTGAAACCATCTCATTGCTATTTGTTCTTCTTAAAATAAAATGGCAATACCAAGAAATAAATGCTTAATCCTCAGTTTACTGGCTTGTTTGGTGGACAAAAATGTAGTGTGTTTTGAACACAAAAGTATGTCTCATTTCTTCATAGAGAAGAAGAGCAGATGTGAGAGAAGTGCTTGTTACCACTAAGAACATCATGCTTAGCATGGCATCCTCAGAGCCATAAGCAAATGCACAATTGCCAATAACCCCATGAAAAGAAAATGGCCAGTTTACTATTATAATTTTAAAACTGAAATTATAAAAGAAATGGGCTAGCTGCCAACTATGGAGTTGATGAATTCTGCACATATAACACAATTTTCAACCTTGCAGGAAGGTCTGTGAAGAATTTTCTCATTTCAAGCCAAAACATCCAAAAATGCAGAGTGATTTTAACAGCATCAAGCTCAGGAGATTGGTATCTCACCCATGAATGATATGCTTCTCTTTTCTAATCAGTTGGAAAGCTCCACTTTTCCTCCTTCTGCTACATTAGTCAGGAAGTTGTCATTCAGAGAAATTTATAATGCTTTCATAGAGAGGCATGGGAAGTGGTCTCTTGCAAGAGAAAATCCTCTCTGATGATCAGATTATTCAATATTTTTCAGACCATCTAATGGCAGTTCCACATGAACTCTATGAAATAAAACACAAGCAGAAAGAAAAATCCTTGCAAAAGCAAGAGCAGCTATACTGTGTTCTAATTTCTGTGAGAAGCAATATATTTTATCTTTTCTTGCACATGTCTTATAAATGGTGTATAGCAGTGATCATTTGCAGTATTAATTATTTTTAACATAAATAAAAAATTGGCTTAAAATAACTATTTCTCAGGTATAATGTCCCAGCAAATACTCTTCATCTCCTAGGTGACCACCAGGAAATAAAACCAGTCCCCTTGTGTTGCATTATGTGACCTACAGCACATCCTCAAGTATGTAGTGAATGAATTTTCCACTAGTCTTCCTCTTCCTCTCCCTCTACTAAAGAAAAACATGACCTATTTCTGAGTCTTCTCTGGAATGAATATGAATGAAAAGAATTGCCAACTTATTTCTGAATTCTCATATTTAAAATCTAATTGTGGAGAATTCTACAGCAGATCTCTTATGCTTTATTTTTTTTTTAAAAAAAATTTGATATAGGGTCTCACTACACAGTTCAGACTCATAGTAATCCTCTTGTCTTGGTTTCCATGGTGCTGGAATTATAGGCATAGGCCACTGTGCTCAGACTTGAGAGTGGCACAGCATGCAGTACTAGAGATTGAACTCAGGTCCTTGTGCCTGCCTGGAAGGTGCTTAGACTGCTGAGCTACCTCCCCAGCCCCTACAGCAGCTCTCGTGAGCCAAAGAAGACACTTGAAGAAGTAAAATATTAGTAGGTAAAATTTGAAGGATTCCAAGCAGGGTGGTGCATGACGGCAATCTCAGTACTTGGGAGACAGAGGCAGGATTGCCAGGAGTTTGAGGCCAATTTGGGGTACACTGTGAACAACCCAGGAAGACCTTGTCTTAAGAAGGAAGACATTTGTATCTATAAAACAGATATGTTATGTGTCTAAAAGTAAGCAGGTATATTGTCTGCCATATTAATATAAATAAATTCACCTTTGATGCCAAGGGTTATCACACACACACACACACACACACACACACACACACACACACACTACTAGTTGCTAAAAATAAAATGTGCTGCACATTGTATAGATTAGGTATGATGCATATAAACACCCTTTAATGTCTCTATGCCTAGGAAAATATATATCATCTTCAGATATTTATATTTCTTTTTCTCTTACTTTATCTGAATTTTCTGATTCATCAATGATAACCTGAATTACTTATCAAATAAAATTTATAAATATGGACTAAAGTGCCTGCTTAGGCAGTTGCAGGGACCAGGGCTCGATCCCCAGTGTGCTATGCTGGCCCTGCCCCTGGGGTGCGCTGAGATGGCAACTGAGACTAGGTATGGTGGCATGCATCTGTAATCCCAGCACTTGGGAGACTGAAAACAGGAGGATCACTACAAGTCTGAGCTGTCTAGTGAGATCCTTTAGACCCTGTCCTAAAAACACATTAAAAAGAACCTTATAAATACGGGTATGCTTTTGAATCCTTAGTATCAATATAATGTTTCTTTATGAAAATATAAAGAAAATACATCCCTTGAGTTGTCCAGGGTTGCTAGGGTCAACAGAAATGTTTTGTGAATTAAAATCAGATAATGATGTCAGCTAGAAATGCAGAAAAGTAATCTATACTCAGAAAACCTGATTAGCACATTTCATGTTCTCATGTACTTATTATGCGTTTGAGAACTGAAAAGTCCTTCTGGTAAACATTAAAAATCAAATAGCAGATACTGAGATTTGCTGTACCTATGTAACTGATTCTTAGAATATATTGCCTTTTATTTTAGATCAAAACATCAAAACTCTCTTTGATCCAAGAGAGCCAGGCAGACCCAGCATTCATATCTGAAGTCAACCTGTCTAATCATGGATTTAAAAAAATCTCTTGACTTTCTTTTCATCTCTATGATGCAATGAAGGTTATGAGAGTACAACTTCAAGAGCAACAGCCATGCTTTGTTTCTGGAGAGGCAGGCCTCTTTACCAACACAAGAAATGAAAAATACAAACACCATCAACTTGTCAATCAGAATAGCAAGTGAATGTCAGAGTTATAGTGGTACACATTAAGGCATTCATTTTCCATTCAGCAACAGCATTTTTACTGTGTGATTGGCTTTCTTTGCATTGGAGTTATCCCCTTATATCAGCTAAAAAAATGGTTCTAAATTAAGATCACTATCAGTTACCGCGAGAGGTACTCACAAGCCCTGAATAAAGGCATTAACAATAGAACTCACCAGCAATACTATTAATCATTGTATCTTCCAGTGCTCAAAAGCAGTAATTTGGGAAAGATTGAAAATGCCTAGCTAATTGTTGCTGACATAGAGGCAGATATTTCTGAGGATTTTTAGTATAGTTAGCCAATCATATAATTTTTCAAAGATATTAGTTTAGTTTGGTTTTCTTTGGGCCTGTTTCAGCATATCCTTTCTAGGCACTGGGTAGACTGGTGAAAATGATGACCAAATCTATTTTTTCTCATAGCTTACATCCTAGATGGACAGGAAAACCTTATGTGAGAAATTGTAATTATAAGTAGTAACTACTTATAATACTATTATGGGGGATAGTGTTTGAAACAGAATAATGGAAATAAGTTAGCTTGCCTGGTAAGTCAAGGAGCTCTTCCTTAAAGATGTGGCACTTACACTGCAACCTGACTAAAGAAAGTCACTCATATTCTCAATATCTCTTGATGAAACTCAGAACATGACCCCCAATATGGCATCTTGGAAGTCACCATATGACAGTTTCTTATTTACTGTTTCTTTTATTCACTGTTGTAAGCCTACAATCAGCACAATGGCTGGGTCTATGGAAATCAGCATTAGTTGAAGAAATAAATGAATAAATATGAAAGGTAACAATACAAGCAAAAATAAAAAGTATAAAACAGACAGAAAGCTACTGACCCAAAGCTTCTTAAGCTGACTTCCATACCTCATTTTTCATGGAAAGTTTTCTATTTCATTTAACTTGAGAAAGGTATTTTCATTAAAAAATTAGACACATTTTTGAAAGTGTTCAATCCCTTTCACGGTGAATACAATGCTCCTAAAATCTTAATTCCCCGCATGTGATTGGACACAGATATTTCTATCATTCATATCTAGGAATGAAGTCATTTTTTTAATTTGTGGCTGCCTCAGCCCACCCTGCGGGCAGGCCTGGCACAGTATGTGGTGCTGAGGATCAAACTGAGGTCCCTCTATGCTTGCCTAAGCTTGCCTACCCAAGTGCATTGGAGAGCTGAACTATCTTGCCTGCCCTAAGAATGAATTCTTTAAAAAATTAAATCTAATACTTGTTAAGGAATTATAGTCTAGATCAACTTAAGTTGTTACAGGTACATGAATGTAAATCAGTTCTTAAGTAGATCATTCAAATATTATTCAAGAAGAAAAAGCACATTAAAGATTAGCAAGTTACACAAAAGAACAGTCATAACACTTTTGCCCTAAATCTCCCACTCCTGAGGTCATTCCACCAGGAAAGGTGTCATGTAGTTTGGGTGAACAGAGAAAAAGCAAATATAAAATGCTTAGTGCATAACATATTCTTGGTGCACTTTTGTTCTTTATTCTATTCCAAATGGAAAGTTGGGTTTACACCCACTGCCCATGCCCTAAGCATGTAACTGTGAGTAACTTCTTTATATTCTGGGGCTTTGAAATGGGACAGCAAGCTAAAGTGCTTCTCTGTGATAGTCACCCCACAGTTTTAAAACTTTCATTTAAAAAGTCAAATGGCATTGAAACAACTGAGTACAACTAACTTAACAAACCATTAAGTGTAGATTCACATTCTCAAGAGTGTCTACTTCTATAATGCAGAATTTCTTCCTAGTTTCTCATGGACATTCTGGTTGTGCATGCGTGTGTGTGTGTGTGTGTGTGTGTGTGTGTGTGTGTGTGTTTAGGGAAGGGTCTATAGGGTGTTCAGAGTCTCACTACTGGATCAGACTTGTAGTGATCCACCTGTTTACAGCCTCACAACAGCTGAGATTACAGGTGTGCGTCACCACGTCCAGTCTCAATTGCTTTCTCAGAGCCCCCTGAGGGGTTGGGGTCAGCACAGCAAGCCCAGGGATCCAACTCCCGGCCCCTGCACCTGCTCATAGATGCTTTAGTCCACTGAGCTATTTGGTCAGCCTATGGACATTTTGTTTGATCATATCAAAACACACAAGAAATCAACATAAAATATTGCAACACTTATTTTTAAAGGAGTTTCAAATATGCATGTATGAAAGAGTAGATTTCAAGTTTCTAATATGGTTTTCATTTAAAATAATTTAAAACTAAAAGAGAAAATGTCTTCAACATTGCAAAGGGAGTCCCCTAAGGGGGAATATATATGTGTGCATATACACACACACACACAGACACACACACACACACAGATGGCTGAGAAAGATGACCCACATGCTGAACACAGATCTTGAGGAGGCATTTCTAAGAATGAAGTAGCATTTCCCAGCTTGGGCCACTTCCCACAACAATCTTTATTTAACCCACGGAAAACACAGTTTAGTTTTCTGTCCAAGAAGAACCTCAGTCATTCTTGTCCCACTTGTTTCATGGTAATACAGACTGGTTTCCAACTGTCTCCACAGTTCCAAAAGAAGTTCAGTATCAGTCACTTCAGACCACCGATCTCCTTCCATCATCATTATTTTGTGATCATTCCTGATTTAGCATCTTCCCACAAACAGGCCGTTAAACCCGCCGTATATTAAGCAAGCAATTTAACGTATGATGCACATCTGTTCCACTCTCTTAGTGAACAAAAGTTTCAAGACAACTTAAATTCCAGACTTAATCAACAAGAAAAAAAAATATCTTGGCAATATTTAAAACTGAGTTTTAAAATATAATCCAAATAAGGACAAGAGAGCCAGCCTTGCTGCACCTAAACCAAACCTAAATCAGATGCAAAAAGTTACCTGAGCAGCACCACTAATAAGCCTGTTTGTCTTTCAAGACCATCAACATTTACTGAAGTCCTCCTCATACCACTTACCCAGAGTGCCATCAAATAAGTAAAAATGAGGCTTTGTACAAATGCAGTGAGTTAACCCCCAGTACCCAAAACCACGAGAGGAAGACTCACAGATTTGCCTTTCACGAGTAGACCACAGCATTGGATTCCCGCCATCAGCATCTTGTGTGGGTTCCAGGCCACCGAGTCGGCCCTATTATGACGAACAAAGAAAGGAACAGATTTGGGAGGGAGCCCATTTAGTTTCTATTGGCGGAAAGACAACCATCGTCCGCAAGTTACAGCTCCATAGGAGGCTTTGTCTGCAGTCGGAAAATTTGAAAGTGCTTCTTTTTGTTTTAGCAAAACAACTACTTTGATTTTTTGCCTGTTTTCAAAATAGTGCTTAGAAGGGGAAGTCCAAAGTGGTTTTTTCCCTATGTAAAAGTCAGCTGCAAACTGACATAGAAACTCCACTTACCTGTGGATGCCATGCAAAAGCTTGCAGTGCTTCCTGGACATCAAAGCTGAGCCACCCCAAGATGCCTGTGGAGATATTTATATAACCAAGAAACCGTTATTCAGTGTTACTTTTTACCAGGGAGAGGCCATAGAAAACCTTTAGGTATGATTTCAATCTGTAATCTGGCAAGTGTTTTTTGTTTTGTTTTGTTTTCAATTGTGCTAACTAACATGTATGCCAGGGGACTTTTCAAAATGTTTATATTTATTTACTTATGTATTTGATACAGGATCTCGCCACACAATTCCGATTCATAGTGATCCTCCTGTCTCAGGCTCCCCAGCACTGGAATTATAGGCATGCACTACTACAAACAGTTTCGGTGGCTGGCGTGGAGTGCCCAGGGACGTTCCAGGCTGGTACTGCATGTGGTACTGGGGATCCAACCCAGGTTCTTTCACTTGTCAGGCAGGTGCTTAGACTGATGAGCTATCTCCCCAGCCCTATGCCATGAAATTTTGATCACTGGCTCTCCTTGGGCAACCAGAACCTCATTCTCACAGGTGAGCCCCACTGACCCTTACAGTATAAATTCATGCATCACAAAAAATTGACGTTTTAGCCAGTTGATCTTTGTGTTGAGGAAACAAGGCTTAGGCGATAGAGGCCATGTCCCCTTGAAGCCTAGAATCCAAAAGAGAAAATCTCACTATGCTGATGTCTTGTCATTCATGTTGTGTGTGTGATGAGTTGAGGCTAAAGGTTTGAGTTCTAAGCAGGGGCTGAGGCACGTTCCTGACAGAGCGGACAGAGGCTACCTGGTGTGCGCTTAGGTGAAATTAGACCTCCTCAGCCAAATGGTCTTCAAAAATATCTGCAAACTGAAAGTGGTAAAATGAGAGAGAGAAAAGTTAGGAATTAAGGAAGCTATTCACTGGAGGGAGAAATTTTTGATCACAGGAGATGGGAGCTGAGCCAAAGAGGATGAAAGGAAATCTCTTAGTCAGTTGGTCTGGAAGTGCAATGGATTGATGGAAATACATGGGTCACTTTGGCCTTTAAAAAGATGAGCAGATGCCTGCGTTTAATCTCTAGTACAAGGAGAGGGCTGCAGTGAGGGCTAGAGAGGCCTCCCTGGAGCTGAGCAGAGCTCCACACTTACTTAAATCTTATAAAGATCTCTTGAGGATGGAATGACCATTGTCCCCATTTTAATGTAAATTAGGGTTTAGAAAACATAAAGAAATTATTCAAAGTCTTACAGGTAATAAAAATCATATCTGGGATCCCAAACCCATTTTCTTTTCCTAATACCATACATCATGATTTACTGGTGCTCAGCCTTGGAAAAGAAAGTAATAAAAATTCATTAGCCAATGGAACAATTCAAGAATTTCCTAGGGTAGGGACAAAAATCTCCTATTTCAACCTTAGACTATAAAGACAGATCCTGACATCCAAAAGAAGTATGAAGACCATATGCAGCCAAGATGCGGGCGGTGAACAACATGAGGCATTGCTGTGCTTCTCAGAATATTACCAGAGCTGGGACGATCAGTAGCTAACAAAGCACAAGCCCCTGAGTGGCCTTACCTCCCATTTTAAACATACTCTCTCCTCCAGGACTGGACCTATGACGCAATGGGTTATACAATTTGCTCCGAGTGAAAGCATTTTTAAATTTTAGTTCCAGGACTTTATTATTCACAGGTGCTCAACAGAGAAAAAAATAATCTCTTTTTTTGCTTTATTTTCAGCCCCATTCCATGAGGTCCCCTCAGGTTTTCCAGCTTTGATGAGTCTCCAAGTTGGTGAGAGTGTGAATCCCAGTTTTCCAGGGAAAGGGCTGGTGACTTGGGGATGGCAGTCAAGTGTCCAGCTTGCTGTATTTTCTCCCCACTGAAATTCAGGTTAGACTCTGTGTGACTACGCTCAGGCTTGAACAACCTTTGCCTTCAACATTCAGAAACATGTTACCTTAGCCTACTGAATAGTGATTCCCGGATCTAGATTATAAGATGTGGTCTTCAAAGATTAGGACACTATCCATGTTGGTGTCTCCTTTCACCATACACCCTACAGACTAAGTTCCTTACCTGTCTCAATACTTTTATTATTAAGCCTTATTGAGAAGCTGCCCGTGAGACCAGGGCAAGGGTCGAGATGCAAGTTTTGTCTTCTCCACTTGCTCTCTTTCCACCTCCCTCTACCCTTCTCCCTGTTCTCCCTCTACTTCCTTTTTGTCTCCATAAAAGTCAACACATCCTCCTAACCCCAGTGGGCCAGACTCAATATTTAAAACCACACCTCTCTGAAGGCATTAGTTCACTGGTTAACGAAGTTACAGGGATAGAAATAGCTCATTCTCAAATTTATTACTCAGAGGGTTAAACAGAGGAAAAAAATAGTATCTCTTTTTTCAATATCCTACTTCTGTGTACTCCATTTTCTAAATTCCTAACTCAACAATTTAAAAAAAGACATGAAATCAACTACCTACATGATGTAGAAGCTTGGTATTATGTCTCTATGTAAGCCTGTCATATACTGAGTTAATACTTTATAATAAGCAGTACAACATATCACTTTAAATATTTTCTCTTTAATTAACCAGTTAATAAAAATAACAAGAGAAATAATCTTGAAAGAGTGGTAAAGAAGGAATAGAATCAAGATTTCAAAGCTTCTAAAACCCATCCTTCGAGATACAATGCTTGCAACCTTCCCTGGACCTTGGTATGAACAGTGAGTGAGCAAAGCAGAAGCTTTGCAAGAAATGTGAGGTTTTAGAGAAGCCAGCAGCCTCTGCTTCCCAGAAGAGCTGGGTCGCCCTGAGCTGGTCTGACATAGAGGGAGGAATCACACTCACTCTCCCAGACAAAAAATGCTACTGGAAGCCAGAGAGCCTCACAAAACTAAAGCTTTTTTTTTTCTTTTTCATTTGTTTGAAAATGCAGGAGCTGGTGAGATAGCTCAGCACTTCTCTGGCAAGTGCAAGGGTCTGAGTTTAATCCCTGGTTCTTCCAAATAAATAAATAAATAAATAAATAAATAAATAAATAAATAAATAAAAAAAATAAAAATGCATCAAATTTACCAAATTTAAGTTAACATCAAATATGAGATTTAGGTCAAAGCAATTGCTGAAATTTTATTAATATTTTACCTTTAAAATTTATAATAAAATAATGAGTTAAAAATTTAATCACATTATAAATAAATGAACAATCAAGGATATATGAAGTTTCTTCAGTTAAGCTATATTCTGCTGTAACAAAATTCTATCAGCAGATTCGACACCTGCAGTAGCAAAGGGTGGCTAAGCACACCCCAGTGCTGCTACTGACCCATTCCTTTAATTGGACAGAGCATCTTATGATAAATTAAATTTCACATTATAGGCATTCTCTAGATGGCCACTCTACTCTACACAAATAAGATATTTTAGAGTACTCTAAATGTTTCCTTTGAAATTGTTTTCTTTGAAACTCCAACCTTTAATTTTTTTCTAGACAGCTTTTCATTCTCTCCTGTGTATAAATCACAATTCTCTCTCAGTGAAGTAAATCTCTTAATATCATACCCAATTTAAACACGGATATAGTCACTCTGTTTTCCATTAAGTATATAATCCATATTCAGTGTTTGTTTTATGAGCGTAGAGTATTCAAGCATAACTGCTGATGCGTTTGATTGTTTCTCCTCATTTCTACAGTGATGAAAGTATTCCCTTCATAATATCTTTTAGGACATAATGTATTGTTATGCTTCTAAGCCTATAAAAATCAATAAGATGTAAGTTGAAATGGGAACAGATACAAATACTAAAATCCCACTTAAAGCAGTCACAAATAATCTATCTGAAGTATAGCTACTGGGATGCTAATGGAGCCTATGACTCTACTGAGCTTTTTATTACATGAAGAATTACTTTTACCAAATATTAACATACACTTAATGAAAACCTTGAACTGTTGAAGAATTCTCTCCATATCACATCATGGAAACTCTACTCTGAGAATGTAAAATCATCTGAACTTTAAGTGCACTGTGTGTACCTCTCCCAAATGTTGTTTCGTCTGTTCAGTCGGTCAAAGACTATTTCTCCTGATGTGGACAGTCTAACTCATTTGCCTACCTGAGTAAAGTTCTCTAATGTCTCATCTGCATGGACAATTGTTCCTTTTCTTGGATAAAAGCAAACAAATTAATTCCTCACTTCACAAAACAAAAATCAAAAAATGAAAGAAGGAAAATCAGAAAGCTTATCAAGCATTTCTGAATGTCTGAATCGAATATTTTAACCCTGGATAAGTAGACTGTTAAAAGTTATATTTAATTTAAGGAAAAATTTATAATGAATAACCCAAGGACTCATAAAATTAATTAGAAAAAAGTCCATCTTTCAAGTTAGAAAGTGAGAAAGAATGTAAGTCATGCTGTCTCTTCTCAAATTATTATCTCTGGTAGATCTAGATAAAACCTGCTTTAATTATAGCATGCAATTATGTAATGCAGGGTTTTAAAAAATTTTATGGCTGATTAGAGTCATATAATTTTAAAGCTAGACAATAAAGACCACATCAGTTACTCCCTCCAAAAATGGAGAAACTGAAATCCCAAGAGCTAAAATTACAATGATAAAGAGGCAGATTATAATCCAAAACCAAAGTCTCTTGATTCCTGACCATGTTGCCTTACTGATTCAGGGGACAAAATAAGATGGTTCGTGGGAGATCAGCAGGTAAAGTGGAACCCAGAAAACTGGATCAAAATTCCTTTACAGCAAAGGAAACAGTTAATTTCCCCATGTTAGAAACACAACTAAAACCAGTACTGTCTTCACTTCTATTTTCTGAAAGCATGAAAAGCTACAGAAATACCAGGACATTACACAAATGTGTGCACACTTACGTCCACGTGCAGCCAAAGGCCGTGCCTCTCACAGACATCCGCGATTTCATCCAGGGGATCGAAAGAGCCCAGCACAGTAGTTCCAGAGGTGGCACAGACAAGAAATGGTGCTGCACCCTGTGAGAAGGACCCACACGCAGCATGTTACTGTCACCACAAACTCTGTCCTGTGGCAAGTTAGCAGATGCAAAAGATAAATCCAGAGATTTGTATGGCTTCTTTGGGAGGAATCATCAATTCAACTGGGTGTTTTTAAAGTTTCACACTACAGGCAGGCCTCTTGTGTTACAGACAGGATAAGGAACCTGAGAAAACGCTGCAAGGAAAGTCATCTCCTGTCCCAGCTCAGTACTTAGCCCCATTACTATTGCTCTCGTCTTTTTTTCTATGTTAACGATGGCCTAGATAAGAAGGGAGTGAACTCAACAACATGGGAAACTGACATTCTGTATGATCTTCATTACTGCCTGGGGAAATACACAGGGCCCCAGTATTGCCATCCTTCTCCAAAACAAAAAGAAATGGACTTGGAAGAAAAACACCCAGCTGAGGGATAAAGCATGCCTGATATAGATTCAGCAAAATTTGATTAGAGGGTAAGACAATTGAAAGCATTCTCTGCCTGGGTAATGAAATAGAGAAATTCATTGGAATGTGCTGGAAAAGAGCCGGCATCATTCCTGCCATAGTTAGTCTTCCTCATAGAGAAGGTGTTGCATCTTTTAGAACGATTATATGTCAGTGAGAAATAGAGGAGAAAAGGGACAGTGCAGGGCATACATAGGCATGAAGGGGGATCACAGCCACACTAACCAGGCACATTGGCACCATGAGGGGACTTTACACTAAGCAGGCAGAGGAAGAGGACAGGAGATTTGTTCCCAAATATATCAATCCCAATATGGTGTGGTAAAGAAGTGTTACTACTCCAGAAGTATACTGAGGGGAAAAACTGCAGACAAATGTGGGGTTGTGGGGAGCATCTAGAATCGAAGGATTCTAGAACACTTGAGGAAATCTCTCTCTGCTACCTATGAACGTCATTTTACCTCTGTTTAGCACAGAGCCATTTTCTCTCCCATGTCATGAAATATGTTGTTACTGCAACACATTTTGTGGCCTTTGAAGCTAGGGTGGCTGTGTCTGAACCAAAGACATTCCAATTTAACTGACCTGTGACAGAAAGATGTTATTTCTCAACAGAAAGTGGGGCAGACCAAGTACACCTGGCCCCACATCTCCAAACTGAGATGCTCAGGAATCAAAGTGGTGGTACATAAGGAATCCATTTGCCACTGGGGAGACAGCTGAGATTCAACTGGGTCTACCCCACACCTCTCACAGCCAGGTCAGGAGGTAACAGAGCCCCTGGGGAACCATGGGCTTTGCAAATTCTTCCCTGTCCTCAACCACAACAGATTAAGTCTTTATCATGTCAGTGACCTAAACAAAATGAGAACAGATTGACATCAATCATTAAGAGCAACAGAGAAAGTAATTTATTGTAACTCTTTAATGTGTCATTAATGGTTGGGCTTTTCCTCATACTGTGTGACATACTGACAGTCATGAGAAAATACCTATGCAAGCTACTGTAGCCTATTAATGAGTTTTTCTCACTTCTTAAAAAACGTTGCTATAAATATCAGGGTTAGAAATTAAACTTTTGCAATCTTCTGTATATTTTTCTTCCTCTTAGTATTAATGAAAATCTCCAGTATGAATTACATGCTACCAGAGAGCTATAATCTCTACAAAAGTTTGTCCCTCCAGGTACTCACAATCACGAAGACTTTTGAAATATTCTGTGATCATACTAGCCTGTTCTTATCAATAATTTTTAGGACTTCTGCTATTTTGTGGACTTCACTATCTTTGTAATGGCAACAAATAAAAGTCACTTTTTGTGGTTTGTCAGTGGCCAGAGTTGATTCCTAGAAAAAAGAAAAACATGGTGGTATGCTATTCCCTTCATCTGGAACAACACAATTAAAAATTTGAAAGCAATTAGGTGTGAATTACTAGAAAAACAAACTGCACATCATGTATTTTTATCTTAAGATGGATGGATGCAAGGTTGTTTTGTGATTAACTTAAGCTCAAGTATTCTGATTTAAAAGAAAATTTAGGAGACACTTTAACTCTAACTCCACTGCCCTCCTTTTAAATGTGTCTAAGGCCATTTTTACCTTTTAAAAACATCTTTTGTAAAATTCTCAACTTTAGAATCATTTCATTTTCTTATGCTTTCACTGTCAAAACAAAAAAAATTGCACAACAGAATAATAATGCTGGTAGTGGAATAAAACCTACTGTGGTAGGCGTATGAATTGCTAATGATAATAAAGCAATTCAGGGGACTAAATCCAGGCTAGGAAGAAGTGACTGTTTTGAAAATAAGTGAATGATAGGGGAAAAAAATCAAACATGTATCCTGCCTTGCTTGTCCAAGTTGCTTCCTTAGGGAAATCAAATAGAGATGAGGACACATAACTCTTTATAGAAAAAGATGCTGGCCAGTAAATAAAGAGGGGACAAGACAGTGAGTGGACCAGAACATCACTTAGTGAAATTACAGGTCTGAACAATGATGGCCAATAGCAGCAAAATTCATGATGCGGCTAGAGGACCCCTGTGGTAGACGAGCTGACCACACCAAATGCCACCCACAGGTGTCACTCAGCAGCAACAACTTGCTATCATGGAGCCTCCCGGGAAATTCAGAGGTCAGAAGGAACCGTGCAGGGGACGGAGCACTCAGGGCCTCAGTCTTAGGTGTACTCTGCAAAATCCACAAGGCACCTACAGGACAAGGGCCTGACTTCTACAGCATAGCACTACCAGTGGTTAAAATGAGGAAAGAGTGGAAGTTATGGATTAGGAGAGACTTATTAGACATGTCAACCAAAGCAAAGCATTTCAATCCTCAATTTTGTTTTTGTTTGATTATTTAAACAAGATAGCTATTTAGAAAGTCGGTAGAAGGGATTTTAATATCGACTGAATACTTGACGATATTAAAAAATTTACTACTTTTAAAGCCTGGGGAAATAGCTTAGTTTAAGAGCCTATCTGGCAAGCACAAGGTCCTGGGTTCGAACCCCTGTACTGCATGTTCTGCAGACCCTGGAACCTGGGGACACAGGGCAAACAATGATGTTGCATCCCTGTAATCCCAGTGCTAGGAAGGCTGAGATTCAGGAGGATTGCTGCACGTCTGAGCTGCACAGCAAAATCTTGAACCAAATAGATAAATAAATAAATAAATAAATGACTTTTACAAATTTTTAAAAAAAGAAATTTACTACTTTTTTATTATTATTTTTATTGAAGAACAAATAGCAATGAGACGGTTTCAAGACAAATTAACAGGACAGATTCAATAAATTAATACATTACAAGGTGTTTTTGTGTCGTACAAGGTGCATACATTATATTATATTTATGGACATTATTATAGCACATGTCTCTAATCAGTGAAATAAGAGAGTGTAGCTGTATACTTATCTTATTTTTTATACATCAATTATATCACAGATTAAAAAATTAATACTTTCTACATTGTTATCTTCTTACTGGTTGCCCATAGTACTAGAAGCTGACATAATATCTTGTCCAACCACTATTAGTGCAAATCTTGTATCATAGAATTATGCAGAAGCACAGCATATTTATCCTAACTGCACTGTTTATACACACATGTTATGATTCTTCCTTTGTATACCCTGTTTTTTGTCCGGAGCTGTCAAAATTGGGCACTGGATTGTCATTCAACCAATTTAGGTGCCTGAACTTGGTGACACAACCCAACACAGTCCAGCGTTCCACAATCATAATGAGTTATCTAAAGAAGTTGTTGACTATAACATTTATAGTTCAACTTATTATTATGGCCCAATGTTATATACCTCATTTTTCTGCTGGATGGTTAAGACCGAGATAGATCAAGACTTATATACCAAAAGATGTAGCTTTTGTTTCTGATGAGGTCAGTGAAGTCCCCACAGAGTTTATCTTGCAATCCTGTACCTTACTCTAGATCCTTTGTCTGTGTCATCCATGTGGATGAGACACTGCCAATTCTTGACCAGCTTGCTCTCTGTGAGACCCTGAGAAGAAGTTTTGTCTCCATGTGACTCTCCCCAGGCACACTATACATCATCAATCTCCTTCCTCTGTGGCTCCATAATCTCCTTGATCAGAAAATTAGGGGTAGAACTGAGTTGCATGATGTTACAGTACAGCTTCTCCTATGTCCTGAGTCATCGCTGACCTTGAAAGGCTAGGGCCAAAATGTTGGCTGACCTTGCGGCTCTTGTATTTTTAATTTTGATCTGTGAACCTAGGTTGTTAACTATCCAGAAGAAAAGCTGATTAGTGCCCTGAAGCATATGCCATTCAGTTTACCCTATCAGTCTAAGTTCTTTTTAGTTGTTGTTGTACACTTCTATTTGTATTTATTCTTTTGTCTTCTTATACTAGGAAGACTATATGATATTTGCACATGTGTGTCTGGTTCATTTCACTTACAAGTATATGTTCAAGTGGCATCCACTTCAATATAAATGCTTCAAGTTTATCATTCTTTATCGCTGAGTACTACCTCATTATATAGAAATACCACATCTTTTTCCACCATTCCTCATGTGATGGACATCTTGGTTATTTCCAAGATTTTTCTATCACATATTGTGCTGCTATAAACATAGGTACACATATATCACTATCATATAATGTTTTTCAGGTCCTCTGGGAAAATTCACAGCAGGAGGATAGCTGCCTTGAATGGGATTTCTAGTCCTACTCTTCTCAGGAGTCTCCACACTGATCTCCAAAATGGTTGCACCAATCTACATTCCCACCAGCCTTAGAGAAGTGTTCCCCTTTCGCCACAATGTCTCCAACATTTGTTGTTGGTTGATTTTCTTATGATAGCCATTCTTTCTGGAGTGAGATGGTATCTCAGCGTACTTTTTATTTGCATTTCATGGATGGCTACTGATGTAGAGCATTTTTTCATATATTTATTCGCTTCTTCAATATCATCTTCTGAGAAGTGTGTATTCATCTCAGATGCCCATTTCTGAATTGGGTCTTTAAATTTGAGAGCCTTGTTATATCTTTATATATTATAGACAGCAGACATTTGTCTGATTGCTTATTAGTTAGGACTTTTTCAAAATTCGTGGGTTGTCTTTTCACTTTGTTGACAATTTCTTTTGACGTGCAGAAACTCCTCAAGAATAGTTGATCCCAGTTGTTGATTCTTTCAAGTGTTTCCCATGTGAATATGTGTTTGTCATGAACTCTTTACCTACCCCTGTCTTCAAGAGTTCCTCCTACTTTCTCTTCCAGGAGATTGAGTGTTTCTGTCTTAATGTTTAGATCTTTAACTCATTTTGACTTTAGCTTAGTGCATGGTGGTAGAGTTGGGTCAAATTTTAGTTTTCGACATGTAGAAAGCCAGGTTTTCCAGCACCATTTGTTAAAGAGGCTATCTTTCTTCCAGTAAGCTTCTTTGGCCACTTTCAAGAAGATCAGATGGCTGAGTTGACTGTACATGCCTCTGCATCTTATAATCTGTTCCATTGATCCTCAGGTCTATTTCGTTGCCAATACCATGTTGATCTTATCACAGTAGCTTTGTAGTATAATTTCAAGCCAGGAATTGTGATGCCTACTGCCTTGTCTTTGTTATCCAGCATTGCCTTTACTATTCTAGGCCGTTTATGGTTCCAAATAAATTTTAGGAATGATTTCTCTATGTCTGGGAGGTATGTTGGTGGCAGTTTGATAGGGATTGCATTAAATCTGTACAGCAATTTTGAGAGTATAGCCATATTCACGATGTTGGTTCTTCCTGTCCAGGAGCATGGAACATCTTTCCATTCCCCAAAATTCTCTATAATCTCTTTTCTTAGGGTGTTGTAATTTTCTGTGAAAAGATCTTTGACTTCCTTGGTTAAGTGAATTCCAAGGTATTTCATCTTCTGCTGTGCTATTGTACAAGGTATTGTTTCTATTGTTTCCCTCTCAATGTGCTTGTTATGTGTGTGGAGGACTGCTACTGACTTTTGAGTATTGACTTTATATCCTGCTATGCTACTGAATTTCCATATCAGTTCTAGTAGTTTCTTGGTGAAATTTTTGGGTCTTCCAAGTAAAGTATCATGTCATATGCAAATACTGATAAGTTAACTTCTTCTTTACCTATTTTTATTCCTTTTATTTCTCGCTCTTTTCTAATGGCTGTAGCTAATGATTCCAAAACTATATTGAATAGGAGGGGTCATAAAGGACATCCTTGTCTTGTACCTGATTTAAGAGTAAAAGATTTCAGTTTTTCCCCATTTAGTAGTATATTAGCTTTTGGGTTGTCATGGATGGCTTTTATCAAGTTAAGGTAGAGTCCACCTTTTCCAATTTTTTGTAGGACTTTGAACATGAATGAGTGTTGGACTTTATCAAAAGATTTTCTGCATCAATTGAGATGATCATATGGTTTTTACATTTCAGTCTATTAATATAGTGTATTATATTTATAGATTTTCAAATATTGAACCATCCTTGCATCCCTGGGATGAATCCTACCTGGTCATGCTATATGATCTTCTTGATGATTTGCTGCATTCTATTTGCTAGAATCTTATTGACTATTTTTGCATCTATGTTCATGAGGAAGATTGGCCTATAGTTCTCCTTTCTGGTTGTGTCTTTCCCTGGTTTTGGAATCGGTATAATACTTGCCTCCAGAAATGATTTTGGAAGGATGGCTTCCTTTTCAATTTCATCGAAGAGTTTGAGGAGTATAGGGATTGTATCTTCTATAAATTTCTTGTAGAATTCAGCTGCGAATCCATCAGGACCTGGACTTTGCTTTGTTGGTAGGCTTTTTATTACATTTTGTATTGGCTGTTACTGGCTTATTGACAGTTGTCATATCTTCTTACTTGAGTTTTGGTAATTTGTACCCTTCGAGGAATCTGTTCATTTCTTCTGTGTCTTCTATTCTATGAGCATAAAGATTCTTGAAGGAACTATTGATAATCATCTGAATTTCCACTAGGTCTGTGGTGATTTCAGCCTTTTCATTCCTTATTGCTTGTATTTGAATTTTTTCTTTCCTCTTTTTGATAAGGTTGACTTATCCATTGTATTTAGTCTTTCAAAGAACCAACTTTTTGATTTGTGGATTCTTTGAACTGTTTTCTTCATCTCAATTGAATTAATTTCTGTTCTAATCTTTATGATTTCTTCCCCTCCTTGAGCTCTGGTTTTGGCTTGCTCTTCTTTTTCTAGATGTTGGAGGTGCAACATTAGGGTGTTTATTTGTTCTGGTTCTGTTTTCCTAATGTGTGAGTTCATAGCTATGATTTTTCCTCTAAGAACTGCCTTCATTGCATCCCCTAGATTCCGCTAAGTTGTGCTTGAATTTTCATTGAATTGTAGATGTAGATGAGTTTCTTGTTTAATTTCTTCTGTGACCCATTGATTGCTGAGTAGGTTGTTGTTTGATTTCATGAATTTAGAGGGGTTTTCTGGTTTGTTTTGCCCTTTTTTTTTCATTGTGATTAAATAATATGCATGGGATAATTTGTGTTTTCTTGCACATACTTACACATGGCATCGGGGCTAGTATGTGGTGTATTTTGGAAAATGACTCGTGTGCAGCTGAAGAAAATGGGTATTCAGCTGTGCTTAGATGGAGCACTCTGTATCTATCCACCAGGTCCATTTGTTCCAAGCTCTGGTTCAGTTCTACTACTTCCTTGCTAATTTTTTATCTGGTTGATCTATCTTTTTGAGAAAAGGGGGTGTTAAAGCCTCTGTTAAGATGTGTTCTCAGATATTAGGTTTTTCACGTCCATTAAGATTTGTCTTACATAGTTGGGTGCTCCTGCATTTTGGTGCATAGATAATTATGAGTGTTACCTCTTCCTCTTGAGTATTTCCCCTAACCAATATATAGTGGCCTTCTTTGTCTCATTTGATCCTTCTTGGCTTGAAGTTGAGACTGTCTGAGAAGAGAATTGCTACTCCTGCTTTTTTCTCAGGTGCTGTGTCATGTATTGTTTTCCATCCTTTGACTTTGAGCCTATGAATGTCCTTTTGTGTTAAGTGTGTTTCTTGTATACAGCATATTGTTGGATTTTGTTTCCTAATCCACTATGCCAGTCTGTTTCTCGTAATTGGTTAAATGATTCCATTTACATTGATGGTTATAATTGAAATGTGTTTACTTATGTTTCTCATGATATTTACCTGCTATGTTTTACTCCTTTTTGTTCCTTGTTTAATTCTTTGCCCTATTTAGTGGGGTACTTCTGTGCTCATTTGTGGAGTTCTGATCATTCTGGTCCTTCTCTAGATCATCTTTCTGCAGCCTGTGTAGCGATGGCTTTGTCATCATGAAATTCTTTAGTTGTTCTTTGTCATGCAAGTATTTTACTTCTCCATCAAACTTGAAAGAGAGTTTTGTAGGGTATAGTACTCTGGCCTGGAATTTGTTTTCATACAGGACTTAAAGAACTCTGCTCCATGCTCTTCTTACCTTCACAGTTTGTGTAGAGAAGTTGGCTGTAATTCTGATGTTTTTTCCTTTGAATGTGATCTGTTTCTTTTCTCTAGAAGTTTTCTGTATCTTATTTTTGTGTTGGATTTCTGGGATCTTGACTATTTTATGTCTCAATATGTTTTTACTTGGGTTGAAGTTTTTTGGTGTTCTGTATGCTTTGGTTACCTGAATGTTATTCCTCATATTAGGGAAATTTTCTGTGATTACTTCTCCCCAAATTCTTTTTATGTCATTTGTATTGACTCCTTCATTCTCATTGATGCCAATTAACCTCACATTGTTCATCATGGTATTATCTTGCAGGTGATGGATTATTTTTTCTGCATTCTCATTGTTTTTAAGAGATCCTTTCTCACCTTTTCACTAGCTGCACTATTGACTTCAAGGTATGAAAGTCTGTCTTCTCTTTCACTCAAACAGTTTTGTAGACTCATGTTTGATATTTTTAGTTCTTCTATATCTCTTTGACTCTGTTTCATATGTTCTATTTCTTTTCTGTATTGCTCATTCGAGGAATCCATTGTATTTCTGGTCTCCTCTATATTTTTTATCCATGTCTTCTTTAGAGGTAGCTATTAGGTCTTTCTCTGCAGAGTTTCTTCCAGATTGAGTTTCCTCTGCATATACCCAGAATTGTTTCTGTATTTCAGATGCTATTATTTCAAAGAATTCTCTTTCTGAAATAATTCTTTTTTGCTTTCAGAAATTATTTCTGCTTTTAGTTCCTCATGACCTCTCTGCTGTTGTTTCTTTGCTTCAGATGCTGTTTATTCATGTTTCAGCTGGAGTAGTGCTCTCTGCACTTGTTCTGGGTGGGCATTACTTTTCCTCCTGATTTTTTTGCATTTGCTTCTTTATTTCAGATGATAGGTATTCAGATATTTCTTCTTTTATTTTAAGAATTAATTCTCATCTGAGTTTCTCTATACCTTTCTACTGTTGTTCTTTTGCTTCTGTATCTGTTAATTCATTCATTTCAGCTCTGTTAGTATCCTCTGCACTTACTGGTGGACTTGAGGTCTGAGATTGCATTTTTCTCCTTGTCTTTGTCATTTTGTATAGCACTGACCTCTGAACTTTGATGTAGAGCTTTGGTGCTGCTATAACCTTAGCGTGTAATGATATTCAGTTGCCATTGTATTAAGTTTGAGATTATCCAGTTATACCTGGCCTGAATCTAGCTGTTGTGTTGAGTTCCTTTTTGCTGCAGCTCCTGTGGTTCCCCTTTGTTGGTTCCTGGTTTGGTGAGCAGGAACCAAACCGGGATGCAGAGTGAGTAGTGAAAATTCCCACTATCTTGGGTGGCTTTGCGGTGAGGATCCGTAAGTTGCCAGAGTCGGCCCTAGTGTCTCAGGCAGGTTGCTCTCTAGGTGGGTAGGCCTGTGCTTTGATGGGTCTGTTGGGCTCCCAATAGGATAGTGGATGTTCTTAGTTACCAAGTAGGCTGTGCTGGGTTCGGGGCCGGGGTGGGACCTAGGACTACTGGGAACTGTCTCTCCGGCGCGGCAGGCCTGGAGCTCTCACTTACCGGCTGAGCTGTGCTGGGTCTGGACAATTTACTACTTTTAAAATCTGATCATAGTATTATTTTTAAGATATTATATCTTCTTTTTGTTTTCTGTTTTTTTGAGACAGGGTCTCACTGGCCTTAAACTTGCAGCAATCCTTCTGCCTTGGCTTCGTGAGTGCTGAGATTACAAGAATGCGCCACCATGCCAAGCTTCAGAGAAGACCTATCTTTTACAGATATACTTAACTATTAAATGAATGGTACTTGAGGATAATCTGAAATTTGCTTCACACTGATCTAGCAGTGTTGGAAAGGGATGGTATGTAAATGAGGGAGGAAGAGATTGAGAAAGAGAGACAGAGTCAGAGACAGAGCAGAGAGACAGACAGAGAGACAGACAGACAGAGAGAGAGAGAGAGAGAGAGAGAGAGAGAGAGAGAGAGAGAGAGAAGGGAAAAGAAAGAAGGAAAGGAAGAAATACGGAAGCAGTAGTGGGAACCATGAAAAAAGTGCAAACAATGTTTCCCACAAATAAGAATCCATTTTTTTAAATTAATTTTATTTATTGAAAACATGACTACCTTTTTTTTTTTTTTGTATTTTAGGGAAGGGTCTACAGGGTATTTAGGGTCTCACTAGTAGATCGGACTCATACTGATCTGCCTGTTTACAGCCTTCCAAGAGCTGGAATAACAGTCATGCGCATCACCATGGCCAATCTCAGTTGCAGTCTCAGTGTGCCCCAGGGCTGGGGCCGGCATGGTAGGCCTGGGGATTGAACCCCCGGCCCCCAGAGCCTGCTTGCTGGTGCTTTAATCCGCTGAGCTATTGGGCCAGCCCCAAACAGATTACTTTTATTGTAGCTATTTAGGATATATACATGACACAGCAAATAAGAATTCTTGATAAAATAAAAGTGTTTTTTTTTTTTTTTAAGTGGGAAGTTCTGTAGTGAACAATGAAACTAAAACTAGACAGGTTTTAGTTTCTATGGTTTTAGTTTTAGTTTCTATCATTCACAGCACAATAAACTACTCACAAGTGTTTTGTAGAATTTTACCCACAAATCAACAGAAATATGATGAGCTGCACCACCTTGTCATTGGAATGTTAAAATGGTCATATCTCCTTGCCATCAGAATGTTAAAAATGCATATATATTCAGGGATACAAACCTGCAGCCACTACATCCACAATCCAGTAAGTATTTATTTAAGTGGACTTAAAATTAAGCATGGTAATTAGCATGCCCACAAAGCGATTTTTATGAAACTGTAGATGGTTTTTATGGATATTTGAAAAGAATAAAGAATATAACAAAATAATTTCAATATTAAACCTGAGAAGAAAATAACTTATGATTTTAGAGTAGGAACCCCTGTGAGGACAGATGTGCTTATACCCAGCTTAGATGCCGGGCTTTTTTTCTAAGGTTACACCTGACTGCATTGCTACTATGAGAAGTTATCTGAATCTCCATGGGTATTAGGAAGGATCGTGCAAGGGCAGGAAGAGGTGCAGAGGGTGTGCCACACCCAGTGGGCTTGGATCCAGGAAGCAAAGTGGCTGGCACCAGAATGAGAAGCCATCTTTTAAAAAAGCAGGTGCTGGGACAGCTTTATTTGATCACCGCAGATAACCATCACTATTCCTTGGCTTATCCAGTAATGGACATTTCAACCTTAAACTGTGCAATCAGGGAAACATTTTACCACTGAACCTTTACACCTGGCTCCACTGTGACGTGCTGCTAACATACAGGCTCTGGGTTACAAGCAACTAGGAGCACAGATTGATTAAGAAATCAAGAGTTATCAAGAGAGCAGCCCAGAGATAGCAGGTTTAGCTTTCACACTGGTCAAAGGGAGGATTCAGTTAAGAGGTTGCTGGGGCTCTGCTGCAGAAGCTAGGGTCATCTTTAGGGGTTTCTCTAGCCAGGAATACTGAACAATGGTGATGGCAGTATTTTAATAGGCTTCAGCCACACAGGGTGAGAAACTCCACAGAACATAGAGAGCCAAGCACCCGGAAGTAAAAACGTGTAAATGAGTTTCCCTACTTTAACTCCAACACACTGTCCTCTCCTCTGTCCCACATATAAAAATAGATTTCACTGTATACGCCCTTCTTCCTCCCCATCTTTCATTCTCCCCCTCCCTCCCTCTTTTCCTCCCTCCCTGTTTCCCTCCTTACCACTTTTCTGGCTTTCAGGACCTGCTTTTCCAGTTCCTCAGGTATCATTTTACCTCTAAGGGGTAAAAATTTAAAGTCAGTTATACTACTAGTTCACAGGCACTTATGCTACTCTTTAAGCAGTGTGAATTATCCCTCCGCCACCAGCCACCTACCCTGCCCCCATTACCTTTCATCTGTTTCCACGAAGCACACGTTCTCAGTGCCAATCCCCAGAAAAGACGCTGACTTCTTCACAGAGTAATGACACTGAAGTGAAAGGGGAGAGGGGAAGGGAGAGAGACAAATGTACTGTACAGCATGAAAAATGCATCCCTTGATGGCTAAGTAGGTGTGGGGCTTTGTAGAAGAGCACCATCTTTATGCAAACAGTAATTCACTTGAGGTCTTAGACTAGTAGAGAAGGTGGACTAAGTGCTCATATTCGCCAGAATTCACAGTGTTCATCAAGCAAGGTGCATTCTCTAAGTTTCATTTTACTAGTTTTTTAAGTAGCTCCATCAGCAATCCTCTCATGTAGGCTGGTTATAGAAGGGAAGGGGTTAGTGTACCTAAAGGATTTAATGCACTGCCTAATCCATGGAACAAGCTTGGTCCCTGGAAGCTATTATTTTTCATAGTGAAAACAGAGAAATTTTCCTTGATGCTACCAGTAAGGGTCACTATTAGTGGAATCTTAGAACCTTAGTCCACAGCTGATTCAAACCCTCTAATGAGAAAGCAAGACCGTATCTCAAGATCACATTCACAGAATAGAGGAGAATCTAATTATTTCAAGGAGCAGAGCGTGGGTTATGGATGCTGACCAGACACTCGACTGATCTTATTTAATATTGAACACAAGGCTGAAATCAGACATTCAGGAATGTGGCTAAAACCGTAAGAAAAATGGTAGTGTTTATAGAATTTATAGACAAATACTCAGCCATGGCTCCAGGAAGGCTGATGGTCCTGGAACTGGATCCAACCTACTTCACATGGGCAGATAGTAATAGGTAGTTCAGACTGTTGGGCTTTCTCCCTCCACCACATGGAGCCTATAAGATAATCAGCATGCAAATGTTGGGGATGTCATTCTTTATGTATTATTGGGGACAGGTGGTCAATTAATTCTTTTTCATGCCAGAAGAATGAAGGTTCTAAAGGATATTATTGTACCAAAAAACCCTTAGTAATTTAATTTGTAGGTATGAACACATTATGAAAGTAGTCATGCCTTCACACTTAACTTGATATATTCCCTCAAAGGTGGTAATTTTTTCCTTCTTTTGTCAAGAGAGTTTTATTGGGAGCTCTTTTTTTAACTCTGTAAAAATGAAATGCAGAAGTAGCACCATCAGGAAAAATGAAACAATCCTAAATAATTAATTTCCAAAGATCAAATAGAACACATCCAAACTGCCTGTAGGATGCATTTATTTTAGGTTGTTACAGTAACATATGCATAGTAAAGAGCAATAACGTATATGAAAA
>PVKA01030185.1:0-27554 GCA_004027165.1 Ctenomys sociabilis
CTTTTCTGCATCAATTGAGAGGATCATGTGGTTTTTAGATTTGGCTCTATTGATATAGTGTATTACATTTATAGATTTGCTAATACTGAACCATCCTTGCATCCCTGGGATGAATCCTACTTGGTCATGGTGTATAATCTTCTTGATAATTTGCTGTATTCCATTTGCTAGGATTTTATTGAGGATTTTTGCATCTATGCTCATGAGAGAGATTGGCCTGTAGTTCTGTTTTATAGTTGTGTCTTTCCCAGGTTTTGGAATCAGTATAATACTTGCCTCCAGAAATGATTTTTGAAGGACTGTTTCCTTTTCAATTTCATTGAAGAGTTTGAGGAGTGTAGAGATTATGTCTTCTATAAAGTTCTTGTATGGATTCACAGCTGTGAATCCATCAGGACCTGGACTTTTCTTTGTCAGTAGACTTTTTATTATGTTTCATATCTTGTTAGCTGTTACTGGCTTATTGAGAGTTGCTCTATCTTTTTCACTCAGTTCTGGTAATTTGTACCTTTCAAGGAACCTGTCCATTTCTTCTATGTCTTCTATTCTGTGAGTGTAAAGATTCTTGAAGTAGCTATTGATAATCTTCTGAATTTCCACTAGGTCTGTGGTGATTTCACCCTTTTCATTCCTTATTGCTTGTATTTGAATTTTTTCTTTCCTCTTCTTGATGAGGTTAGCTACGGTTTTATCAGTTTTCTTTAGTCTTTCAAAGAACCAGCTTTTTGATTCATTGATTCTGTGAACTGTTTTCTTCATCTCAATGAATTTTCATTTCTGCTCTAATCTTTATGATTTCTTCCCATGTTTGGGCTCTTAGTTTGGTTTGCTCTTCCTTTTCTAGATAGCGGAGGTACAATATTAGGGTGTTTATTTGTTCCTGTTCTGTTTTCCTAATGTGTGAGTTCATAGCTATAATTTTCCCTCTGAGAACTACTTTCATCTCATTCCATGAATTCTGATAAGTTGTGGTTGAATTCTCATTGAATTGTAGATATTGTTGAATTTCTTATTTAATTTCGTCTGTGACCCATTGATTTCTGAGTAGAGTATTGTTTAAATTCCATATATTTTGTGGGTTTTTCTGGTTTCTTTTGTCGTTTACTTCCAGTTTCATTGTACTGTGGTCAGATAATACACATGGGATAATCTGTTTTCTTGCATATACTTAAGCATGACCTATGGACAAGTATGTGGTCTATTTTAGAGAATGACCTAAGTGCAGCTGAAAAAAAAATGTGTATTCAGCTGTGGTTGGATGGAACACTCTGTATATTTCCACCAAGTCCATTTTTTCCAGGTTCTGGTTCAGTTCTATTACTTCTTTGCTAATTTTTTGTCTGGTTGTCCTGTCTTTGTGGGATAAGGAGGTATTTAGGTCCCCTGTTAAGATTGTGGTATTGGATATTAGCTTTTTCATCTCCATTAAGATTTGTTTTACAAGTTGGGTGCTCCCGTGTCTGGTGCATACATATTTATGCATGTTACCTCTTCCTGTTGAATTCTTCCCTTAACCAGTATATAGTGACCTCCTTTATTTATTTTGATCATTCTTGGTTTGAAGTTGACTGTCTATGAAGAGGATTGCTACCTCTGCTTTTTTTCTGCTGTGCTGGGGCATGGAGTATTGTTTTCCATCCTTTGACTTTAAGCCTATGAATGTCCTTTTGAGTTAAGTGTGTTTCTTGTATGCAGCATATTGTTCGATTTTGTTTCTTAATCCACTGTGCCAGTCTATTTCTTTTAACTGGTGAATTGAATCCATTTACATTGATGGATGTTACTGGTCATTATAATTGAAATGTGTTCACTTATGATTGTCATATTATTTACCTGCTGTTGTTTACTCCTTTTTGTCTTGTGTTTAGTTGTTTGCCGTTCCTTCTGTTCTCATTTATGGAGTTCTGGTCATTATGGTCTCTCTCTAGAACATCTTTCAGTAGCCTGTGTAGGGATGGCTTTGTCATCATGAAATTCTTTAATTCTTCTTTGGCATGGAACTATTTCACTTCTCCATCAAACTTGAAAGAGAGTTTTGTAGGGTGTAGTAGTCTGGGCTGGAATTTGTTTTCATAGAGGACTTAAAGTGCTCTGCTCCATGCTCTCCTTGCCTTCATGGTTTGTGTAGAAAAGTTGGCTGTAAGTCTGATGTGTTTTCCTTTGAATGTGATATGCTTCTTTTCTCTAGCAGCTTTCATTATATTGTTCTTGTATTGGATTTCTGGGATCTTGACTATGTATGTCTCGATGTGTTTTTACTCGGGTTGAAGTTATTTGGCATTCTCTATGAAATTTTCTGCTATTCTGCCCATATTCTTTTTATGTCATTTGTACTGACTCCTTTCTCATTGATGCCTATTAATCTCACATTGTTCATCTTGGTGTCATCTTGCAGGTGATGGATTATTTTTTCCTGCATCCTCATTGTTTTTAAGAGAGCCTTTCTCACCTTTTCACGAGCTGCACCAGTGTCTTCAAGATCTGAAACTGTGTCTTCGCATTCACTCAAACAGTTTTGTAGACTTATGATTGAGATTTTAAGTTCTTCTATACTGTTTGGCTCTGCTTCATGCGATCTATTTCTTTCCCATATTTTTTTCTTTTTATCAATGTCTTCTTTAGAGGTAGCTATTAATTCTTTTACTGCAGAGTTTTTTCCAAATTGGGCTTTCTTCATATATTTCTGTAATTGCTTCTCTACTTTACATGGCATGATTTCAAAGACTTCTTTTTTATTTCAGAAATTATTTCTGCTCTTAGTTCCTCTTTACCTTTCTGTTGTTGTTTCTTTGCTTGTGACGCTGTTAATTCATGTTTCAGTTGGAATAGTGTTCTCTGCACTTATTCTGGGTGGGTATTGAGTTTTCCTCATACATTTGTGGATTTGATTCATTACTTCAGATGCTATGTATTCAAAAATTTCTTTTTTTATTTCAGGTGTTAATTTTGGTCTGAGTTCCTCTATACCTTTCTGCTGTTGTTTATTTGCTTCTGAGTCTGTTCATTCATTTCAGCTGAGCTGGTGTCCTTGGCACTTATTATTGGTGGGCTCGAGGCCTGCATTTTGCTCCTTGTCTTTGTCATTTTGTATAGCACTGACCTCTGACCTTTGGTATAGAGCTTTGGTGCTGTTTCAACTTTAGCCCGTAATAAGATTCGGGTACCAATGTATTAAGTTTGAGATTATCCAGTTATGCCTGACCTGGATCTAGCTGTTGTGTTCAGTTCATTTTTCCTGCAGCCCTTCTGGCACAACTGTGAGCCTGTGTTTCCCCTCTGTTGTGTCCCTGGCCCAAGGAGCATTGGGGAGTGCAGAAGCTCTCCAACACACTCACTAGGCTGTGCTGGCTTGATCAAGGACCATAAGAATCACAAAACTTCTCACATGCTTGATGAGCTTGGGGGCAGGGGCTCTAGGGAGTTGCAGGGTGTGGTGGGCTGGGGTTGATTGCCTAGAGAGTCTCAGAAATTTTCACTGGCTCAGAGGTCCTGGAGGTGGAATCCAGATGGCGTTGCTGCAGGAGGAGCACCGGGAAGCCAATAATTCTCCCACACACTCACGGGCCGGGCTCAGGTGGGTCAGAGTCCGAAGAGTCCTATTTTTTGTATTTTAGGGAAGGGTCTACAGGGTGTTCAGGGTCTCACTACTAGATCGGACTGATAGTGATCCTCCTGTTTACAGCCTCCCAAGAGCTGGGATTACAGCTGTGGCACCACACCCAGTCTCAATTGCTGTCTCAGCATGCCCTGGAGATGGGGCCAGCACATCAGGCCCTTTAATCTGCTGAGCTATTCAGCTGGCCCTTATTTTTTATTCTTTTTAAAAGAACAACTTCTGACTTTTACTCCTTGTTTATTTTTGAAATTTTTATGAGAAGTAATAACCTATCACAAACAAATGGAATGTCTGTGATTCAGAATGTGTTGTTCTAATGGCTAGGACCTAATTTCTTGTGACTAGCCAAAGGAACTGCCATATCAGCCAGGAGGAATCAAAGAGGTTGGTAACATAACCAGTGCTCAGAAACACTGGGAATCTATAAAAGCAATGTATATTCTGGGCCAATTGAAGGATGATCCTGGGAGCAGGACCTGGCAATCACTGCCTTGAAGAGCTTAGTCTGTTCATAAAAGAAACACCTTCTAGACAGAACCCCTCTGACCAAGTGGCACCCCTCTGTCTACTCCCCTGGGCCTGGGTTCAGCCCTGTCCAGGCCCACGTGAATGTCATATCCGAAGCTCAGCATTGGGGTTAACAGCTGTGCTTGGGGTAAAAGCTGCTCTATTTGATAAGAGCAGCTCTGATCCTCACATGCATTTTACTTTGGGCTTCTAAAATTGCTTCTATTCTTGACAGCTTGGTGATAATTTGTAAAATATTCTTTACATTTTTTCTGGCATTTGAGGTTGTTAAGAGGCAGTAACACAGGCTGTCTAGTTCACCATACTACCAGAACAGAAGCCCTCGCAGTCTCTGGGACAGGTTCCAGAGTTTGTGATTATTATGAGTGCGGATGCTGCACCTGCCCTGGGGCGGGTAATCTGCATTTCAATACAAGGAGGAAAGAGAAGCTAGTTGCTGGAGCTGCTGCTACTCCTCCACTTATCTCTCTTGCTCTTTGCCATCACCATGAAAAGCTGCTTTCTGCTATGTGTTGTTCTGCCTTGAAGCCAGCCAAGTATGGACTGATCCTCCAGGAACGGTGAGCTAAATAAACCTTTCCTTCCTTCATTTTGGGTGTCAGGTATTGTCCCAGCAATGAGAGAAGAGTAACTGAGACACACCACATCTTGTTTTTTTTTTTTCTGTTCTTTTGAGACAAGGTATCATTATGTGGTTTAGGTTGGCACTGAACTCACTGTAGCCCAGACTGGTCTTAAACATTCAGTGATCCTCCTGCCTCAGCTTTGTGAGTGCTGGGACTTCATGAGTGCTGGGATTACAGCCATACCACTATGCCCAGCACCACATCTTTATCCATTCATCTGATCATGAGTACTCAGACTAGTTCTCCATCTTGGCTATTGGGAATGTTGCTTCAATAAACAGAGCTGTGCAGGTACCCCTACAATATTACGCTGACTTTCATTGCTTCAAGTAAGTAAACAAGGGGTGATATAGCTGGATCATATAGAATGGTATGGATTAGATATAAAATTTCTCCTCCATACTTCTCTTATGTTCAGAGGTAGAGGTTTTGGAGGGTGGTGGGATGATGGGGGTTTCTGTATTTATTAGTGGATTAATTCATTGATGAGTTCTTGGCTGAATATACGGTTAGCAGAGGCCATTCAGATAGCTCATTGGGTTATTATTTATTCAGGGTGTCACTACTAGACTGGATTTGTAGTGATCCACCCATTTACAGCCTCCCAAGTGCTGCGATCACAGGCATGCGCCACAATGCCCAGCCTCAGTCCTCATCTCAGCTCGCCTGGAGGTGGGGGGAGGCAGATATGTCAGGCCCAGGTGTCGAATCCCGGTGCCCCGCAGGGGCAGCTCAACAGATTAAAGTGCCTGTTTAGGCAGATGCAGGGGCCCAGAGGTTTAACCCCCCACACACACACATCAGTTGAGACTGGGTGTGATGGTGTACCTCTAATCAGAGCACCTGGGAGGCTAAAAAACAGGAAGGATCACTGCAAGTCTGATCTGTATAGTGAGACCCTGTAGAATCTGGACTAAATACATTAAAAATAAATAAATAATTTTCATAGACCACTTATACATCTTCCTGTGTAGTAATAAAAATACCTTAGGAAAAATGAACTTTGAAAAACTTCACTCTTAAAAATTATGGTCAAATACTTATAGAATTTGTCATCATGTAAGTATACAGTTCAGTAGAGTTAAGTATATCCACATTGTCATGCAACCAATCTCCAGAACTTTGTTATTTTGCAAAACTAAAACTATACTTATTGAATCACTGTCTTTTTCTCCTTTCTCCCCTGTTGCCAATTCTTGGCAACAATCACTCTACTTTCTATGAGTTCAATTCCCAAAGTGAAGACATACAGTATTTGTCTTTTTGGAACTGCTTTTTCACTTAACATTTCCTTAATGTTTATTCTTGTAATGTGTGTTCAAATATTCTTCCATTAAAAACTCCAATCTTGTAACCTTTAATTGTAAAGATATTTTAAGCTATTAGGCTATAGATGAAAAAGAATTTAGGAATGTACTGACTTGAAAGAAAGGTGTCTTCTCAATCAACATTCTATATGCACGTATACATATCAAATTGAAATGAAAAATATAGAATAATGAAGGAGAGATATGGAGAGCCAATTTTTCATACTTTATATAACTCAAGGTTTTATTCACTGGAGAAGAGAGACACTCAGAAGTGGCGCATCTTCTCTGGGGATGGAGGTGCTAGCATGACATGTCAATCTCATCACAAGAAGGGCAGCATGGAGAGTGCAGTTTTGTGGTCCATGTGTGCTCAACAGAGAGAGAAAGTCTATGTTCTCCCCTGGAACTTCCTTTCCTCTGAATTCTATATGGAGAAGGCATGTGACCCTATATGGAGAATGGCTGTGTGCTTCCAGCCCAGCTATTAAGAGACACATTTGTTTTCAGGACTATATTTATCAGTAATTAATGAATTAACAATAATTCATAACCTTGCAGAGATTAGCCCCTTTACTATGTACTGGGTATGCAAAAGAAGTTTATCAGTTGCTCAGTTGGAATCATTAGGTTGAGCCATCTAAAATTGCCAATATGTTATTACTTTGATCTACAAAAATAGTCCTTTTACACTGTTCATTCCAGTAGAGCCTTGCCTCTTTCTTCATCTATCAAAGAATGAATGTAAGTGAATTCTTATTTCAAAACCAACACTGTGTATCAGTATTTGATGATGTAGGCAATAGATTTAAATAGATCAGAATTTGAATTCTGGTTGCTTTTCAGATATAGACTTGGAGGTTCTTAGCATTTTAAAGACTTTAGGGTCTGAGAGGAAATGTGCCTCAGAAATTAAGGGGACAGTCTCTCCAGTTGCTCTGGGTTTGATTTGGATTTTCTGCTTATGTGGTGATCCTTGCCAATTCCTTGACACTGTAAAAAGTTTTAAACCTCTATTGCCTCAGCTGTAAGTTGGAGATAATAATAGAACCTCTTTCATTATTAGCATCTAGATAATTAAGAAAATATACATAAAGAACTTATTAAAAAGCCTGAGAGATGGTAAATATAAGTATTTAATGATATTTTTATTTTTCCATTAAAATTTTAATGTAGAGAGCAAATTTAGTCAGATCCAAGTGTACGTAATTTTTTGTGTGTGTGTGTCTATTGTATTGTCTTGGAACTTTTATTCTGGTAAAATATAAATAACATAAAATTTAACATTTTAGTCATTTTTAAGTATACAGTGCAGGGACATTAAATGCATATTTTACCCCTGGAAATATATATCTCCAAACTTTTTAATCATCCCAAACTGAGACTCTACCTACAATAAGCAATATGTCCTTATTGACACTTGGATCTGCCCCATGTCTCATATAAATGGACATATACTATATTATTTTGCAATTGACTTCACTTAGCATATTGTCTTTTTATTTCACTTTATTGTTCTGTATTTAAAAAAAACAATGTTATTGAGAAACAAATACCAATGAGACAGGTTCAAAACCAGTTAGTCAGACAGTTTCAAAAATTAATACATTGTTGTCTTAGCAGTTATTCATTGTACAAGATGCAGACATGATATCCTGTCCACAAACACTATTAGAACAAGTTTTTCTATTCATTGGATTAAAATAAAGTAGCTGTATAACTATCCTAACTATTTTGAATATACAGATACAAAATGGTCGTTCATTTGTAACCCCCTTTTTTGTTTAGTTTTGTCAGAGAAGGGTATTCTTTTGTCATTTAAATATTGTAAGTGCATGAATTCAGCAAAATTTTCCAATATACTCCAGTAGTCCATAATAGTAGTGGGTATTCCGTAAGACTGTCAGTGTCAGAAATTGTTGACTTGAGCCTTTTACAGCTCAGCATATTAATATGGCTTTACTTTTTATAGTTAATTTTCATATTTTTCTGCTGGATGGTTAAGACCAAGATAAAGCAAGACCTATATAACAAGAAATGTAACTTTTGTGTCAGACAAGGTCAGTCAAATCCCCTCAGGAATTATCCTGAAACCCTGTACTGCAGTTTGTAAATCCTTCGCTAGTGTCAGCCGTGTGGATGAGTCATGGCCATTGCTTGACCAACTTGCTCTCTGTGAAAGCCTGAGAGAAAGTTTTCTCTCCAGGCGACTCTCCTTAGGCACAGTGTAGATCATCGATCACATTCCTGTGTGGCCCCATAACCTCCTTAATCAGAGAATTTGGGGCATAACTGAGTTACATAATGTTACAGTACAGATTCTCCTATGTCCTGAGTCCTCACTGGCCTTGAAAGGCTAGGGCCAAAATGTTGGCTGTCCTTGCAGCCCTTCTTTTTTCTCTAATTTTTGGTTTGCAAACTTAGGTTGTTAACCCTCCAGAAGAGAAGTTTATTATTATTACCTTATAACATAGGCAGCTGAGCTTAACCTCACTGTCTGACTGAATATTCAACATCTGAGCCATCTCCTCTGCCCCTAGGCATAACATGGAACAGGAATTTTCCATCAAGTATTGATCTGTTAAACTTTAAGTCTTAAAGTTTTTCTGTATTTTTTTAGGGAAGGGTCTACAAGGTATTCAGGGTCTCACTACTAGAATGGACTCATAGTGATTCTCCTGTTTACAGCTCCCAAGTGCTGGGATTACAGGTGTACACCACCATGCCCAGTCTCAATTTCTGTCTCAGCACACCCTGGGGGTAGGACTGGCAGGCATGCCTTTTTATTGTAAATAAATTAAAAAAAAAAAAAAGATAAGGGCCGGCCAGATAGCTCAGGAATTAAAGCAATTGCTTAGGCAGATGCAAGGACCTATGTTTGATCCCTGGCAAACCTGCCAACGCTGCTACCGGGGGACAGGTGTTGAGGCAGCAATTGAGATTGGGCATCCAGATACAATCTTTGATGAATTCATTAGCTGAATGAGTGTAAAGAGGTTGAGATCTAACTAGATGAAGTAGGCCACTGTTAATATGGTCTGGCTTCTGCACAGCTCCTCTCAGACCTGCTGTTCTCAGTTCCCTGGCTGCCACACAGTTCCTGGCTTTCACAGCTCTCTGTGAAAGCCTGAGAGAAAGTTTTCTCTCCAGGCAACTCTCCTTAGGCACAGTGTAGATCATCGATCACATTCCTGTGTGGCCCCATAACCTCCTTGATCAGAGAATTTGGGGCATAACTGAGTTACATAATGTTACAGTACAGATTCTCCTATGTCCTGAGTCCTCACTGGCCTTCCTGTACTCTTTTGCCATGGTGTCCTCAGCAATGGAACCAAGTGACAATGGCTTTAAACCTCTGATACAAGGAACTGAAATAAATCCTCCTTTAAATTGTATGTCAGGTAGTTGGTCCCAGCAGTGGAAAGGTGAGTGACACATACTTTTTGCTACTATAAATAATACCACCATTGTCATGGTTTGGAGTTTTTGCAAGGGAAGTGATATAATACAGAACACATTTTATAATATTAGTTTTTAAGGAATCACCCAAGGAATAACACACAAGAAGTGCAGGATATCTATCCCCACACATAAACACTAAAGATTCCAGCTGAGAGCCTACATCCTACTTCATGGATCTATGCTGGAAAGGCCCAAAGGTCAGTGGTGGAAGCAGGACGAAGGATC
This sequence comes from Ctenomys sociabilis, assembly GCA_004027165.1. Taxonomy (NCBI): domain Eukaryota; kingdom Metazoa; phylum Chordata; class Mammalia; order Rodentia; family Ctenomyidae; genus Ctenomys; species Ctenomys sociabilis. The sequence continues at coordinate 9,765 of PVKA01030185.1, forward strand.
TGTGCCAACAGGCTGAGGGATCTGAACTGGAGATACCACTATGAACGGTCGTATACGCATATCTGAGTTTCCACTTTCAATTATTATTGGCATGTGTCTAGCAGTGGAATTTCCATATGACATGATAATTTTAGGTTTAATTTTTAAAGGAATTATCATATTGCTTTTACTTTTTGTATTTTGTTATACCAGAAATTAAACTTCACATAGGCCAGACAAATGTTCTACTGCTGGGTTACACCATTCAGCCTTACACAGATTCTAACAGCACCTATACTATTTTTGTATTCCTATCAGCATGAAGCTTTCAATTTGCCTGCATCCTTGCCAACACTTCTTTTGCAATAGCATCCATCCTAATGGAGTTCGAAGCAGTATGCCATTGTGGTTTTATCTGCATCCACAGTAATAGTGATGTTGAACACCTTTTCATTTATTTGTTGGCCATTCATATATCTTATTTGTTGTAATTTTTAGGTATATATTTCTGAATTGTGAACTCTAAGAAATATGCATGGGATTTAACCTATTAGCATGCATGGAGGTATATTCTACTATGTGACTGATTAATATACCATCTATACCCTTGATGTGGATAAATAGCAAGCCCAGTCAGGGACATCAAATTATAATAGCTGAAGTGGCAATGGAGGAGATGTCTCCTGAGCAGAGGAAATAAGATAGAGTCTTACAGGAAGCCTGGCATTTGGAGTTTTCCTCCTCTTGGCAGCTCTCCAGGTGCCACAGCATTTGCAGAAGGCACATGGTGGCAGCATTCAGGGGAATTTCCCAGCAGCTGCCACAAGAATTTGCAGAATCAAAGTCACATATTTTATAACTACAGCCACTAAAATACAGTTCTTGGATGCTCTATACTTTAAATCTGCACTCTGAGCAATTTTAGACAAGTGACCTGAGGATTATTTGCAATCAAAGCTTCTGCTCTTGTCAAGAGAAAGATACGCAGTCATTGTTTGGTAGAGGACACGTTTACAGGTCTGGAGACAAACAGAGAGGAGAAGAGCCCAGAGTTTCATCAATATCTGAGGGCTGCAGCACCTCATAGCTACTTGGTCATAGATTTATTTGACTTCTTCATCATATATGAATACATTTCCCATTATATCTTGATGCTGTTTGGGGCTCAGAGTGGTGAGAGAAACAAAGCGCTAGAATCTTAGAACTTGTATATTATTAGAGGAAATATATTATCAAGAATATATTAGGATGGGGCCGGGGAGAATATGTGCTTGCCTGGCAAGCACAGGGACCTGAGTTCAATCCTTGGTACTGCAGAAAAAGAAAAAAAAAAAAAGAATATGTTATTTAAGCACTGGCCAGATAGCTCAGTAGATTAAAGCACCTGCTTAGACAGACACAGGGTCTGGGGGTTTGACCCCTGGCCTGCTGTGCTGGCCCTGCCCCCAGGGTGTGCTGAGACAGTGATTGAGATGGCGTGTTGGTGTGCACCTGTAATCTGAGTGGGTGGGAGACTGAAAACAGGAGAATTACTACAAGTCTAATCTATGTAGTGAGATCCTGGAGACCATGCACTAAATACAAAAAGTATATATATATATATATTTGAGATAGAAATATTCTGCATTAAAGATAAATTTAAAAGTCTAATTATACTTATAAATTATAACTCTGTAAACACAACTTTATTCCTGAAATATATCTACACATAGTTCATTCTGTAGTATGTGCTTAGTCTTTTCTTTTTTTAATATAGGGATTCACTGCACAGTTTGGACTCATAGTGCTCCTTTGGTCTCAGCTTCCCTAGTGTTGGGATTAGAGTGTGTGTCACCACACCGGGGCTGGCATGGTGTGCCCAGGTGCTGGAGCTGGCACAGCATGTGGTGGTAGGGATTAAGCTCAAGACCTTGCACCTGCCAGGCAAGTGCTTAGACCACTAAACTATCTCCCCAGTCTGGATTCAGTCTTCTCTATTAGTCATCTTGTTTCCCAAAGCTCTAAGAAGCAACATGTTAAGGTCTAGATTCCCATCCCTTTAAGAAGGTGTTGGATGCTTTGCGAGGTGGAGCTCAGGGGAATGTTTTAAGTCATGAGGGTTGCTGCTAAAGGGGATGATGTAAGCTCTCTCTCTCTCTCTCTCTCTCTCTCTCTCTCTCCTTCCCCCATCTCTTCCTCAGTGCTGTGAAACTAGCAGCTCTCCTTTCCATGAGGTCTCACCATAATATACTACCTCACTAAAGGCCTAAAATAAATGGGGCCAATCAACCATGGACTGAAACCTACAAAATCATGAACCAAAGTAAATATTTCTCTTTTTTTTTTTAAAGTTGACTAACTCAGATATTGTTTTTACAGTGAAAGGCAGCTTACTAACAGTGGGTGAATGGGCAAACTGTAATATATACAAACAATGGAATATTGTTTAGCTCTAAAAACAAATGAGCTAGGGAAAGTAGTGATCTGCAAACAATTCAACCTCTCTGAGACCCAGAATCCAGACAGTGGAAAATGACAGCTTGTCAAACAAAAGAAGTGGAGTAGATTGCCAGGAATCAGGAATGAATTGACAGAAAACATTAGAAGCTTCAGAGAAGTCATAGAAATGGTTCACACCACAAAGAAAAGAAGGAAACAATTTGAACTCTCTCTCCTCTGCTCTTGTGGCTCACGGAAAGAGTGACAGGGTGCCCAGAATCAAAATACTGAGGGGTTCAAGATCCAGGGAGAAACACCTGTGGAAACTATCGTCTTTGTGAATTGCACACAGAGTGTGGGGTTTTGCTCTGAAGGGCTCCTTCCGTGTGGCAGGCAACAGTGGGACAAGAAGTCAAGCACAGGTGCCCACCATATCACCAGGTAGAGCTTAATCAGGTGTCATTTCAGGCAGGAGTTGATTAAAGTTTGAGATTCAGAACAATTAAAAAAGAACTTCACTTCAGGACTCTCAATGATAGCCTCCCCCAGTGACTGGGTGAGAGAAAGCCTTAGGAAATAACCAAAGATGGGGATCTGATTAAAAGTAGATCCCCTGAGAAATTTAAACTCAGGCCTAGCCCCAAACAGCATAGTGAGAAGACAGTCCATAGCCCAATGTGAGCTGTGCCCAGAAATAGCTGGCTATTAGAGTGGCTGTGAGCATTCAGGTCTTGAACTCTTGCGCTGATGCCTACACTAAGCACAGATCTGAGATGCAGCTGCCTTCCTTATTCTGTTTATTCAAAAATAGAAACAAAAAAAAGTTTCTGCGTACTTTTGGTGGTTTGCAGTTTTGGAATTTAATGTCTTGGTTTTCTCTGCTTATCTTTTTAGCCTGTGAGTTTGTGAAGTGTACCTCCTACTCCAGAAGTCCCATTTTTACTCCTAGATGTGGCAGTGTCCACACTGAGACATATTCTTGTGAAGAAGGGAAGCTGGGAATTAGATATACTCTCACTGGTGGGTGGGGGCTTGGTCAGGCCCACTGGATCTCCTTAGCAGTCTTCCTAATGAGAATGGGCAGCAGGGACTTAGCTGAGCCACGTACAGCTTCCTTCCTTTCTCTTTTCTCAGGTAATTTTCATTCCCAGTGCTGTTTGAGCATCTGCTGCCCAGGGAACTCAAGTGGTAGCAAGCTACCATCCACTTACTTCACCAGTCCATATGGCATGTACGTTAAGGCTGGGCTCATCCGGGAGGGCTCAGCCTGGCTTCATGTGGTCTCCTGCTAGCCTACAGATTCCTGAGCCTGGTTCACAGAAACTTGTGCACTTGTTAACCTGGCATCTGGGTTCCAGGAAAGAAAGCAGATGTGGTAAAGTCTAGCATATTATCAGCCATGACAACCCTTCTGCTACCCTCTACAGGCAAAATCAAAACAGAAGTCCATAAAATAAAAACCTAAACCAAAACCCCTGAACACACACACACACACACACACACACACACACACACACACACACACGTTCAGGCCATATCATGGAGAAGAAACACACTCTACTACTAACTAGGAGAAGCTGTGAAGTCACACAGTGGACTTGAATTCGGGTCAGAGTGGAGTGTAAGTGCTACATTAGGTTAAGCCTTGTCCCTTTGAACAGTTAGTGGAAGCAGAGGTGATTTGAGGAGGCAGAGTCTTTAGGCACCAGCTGTATCTCCGCCTACTCCCCTCTGCCCTAGTCTCTGTCACAACCCAGCTGCTTTGACAATGTGGACTGCTTGCAGGCTGCTTTGGTGCGGAGCAGTACTTAGAGAGAAGCTGGGTCTCTGAATGGCAGGGACCATGACCGTTGTGTCCTCACCATTAAAGATATAGACAGAAAACATTTAGAAACAAACCTCTGTGTTTTAAAGAATCTTTGTCATTGTATCTTGGCATTATCTTACTTAATTGTATATGAAACCCCATGTGGCTAAATGTAGTTGGCACATGCCCTGAGTACCAGCTCTCTAGGAGGCTGAGCCAGGAGAATCAACTTTGACCCCAGCCTAAGTAATTAAGAAACTTGGTGAAATTCTATTTAGAAAAAAGAAAGAAAAGAAAAAAAAATTAGGAGCTGGGAATGTAGCTTGGTGCAATTGCCTTAGGTTAAATTCACAGCTCCAGATAAACAAGACAGACAAAGAAGAAGAAGGAAAACAAGAAAAGAACCTCCCAGGAATGTAAGTTCTAAAATTTGGGGGGAAGTAAAAATGTTTCTAGAGGAGTTTTAGAGGAACAGGTCTGAGTTGTATAGTAGAATAGCCATTTTCCTCCTAAATAATCTCAAAGTTGTCATTACTATTTTTTTTTTTTTTTTTTTTTTTTGTCTTTTTGAGACAGGGTCTCACTATGCAGTTCAGGCTGGCCTTAAGCTCACTTTGTAGCTCAGGCTGATCTCGAACTCACATCAATCCTCCTGCCTCAGCCTCCCGAGTGCTGGGATTACAGGCCTGCGCCACCACACCCTGCTAAAGTTGTCATTACTATTCAGTTAAAATTTTGGCTTATCTCTCACCATGTCTATATGCTCAATGGAGTCTGAAGTAAGCACAGGACAATTCAACAAGACCAACTTGAATGTGGGTGGCAGTATATTACCCCATCTCCAAGCAGAAACAAAAGTTACCCAGCAGGTATCTGACGAAACAGTATTTCAATCCTGACTAATCGGACCCCTTTCCCATCTCCATAGATATTAGCTTTTTTTCCACTTCACACTTGTGAACCAGTACAGGCTTTGTTGCACGTGTCATCGTCCTCAGAGTGGGGCACCTCCGTTTGCCCAGTGGTTTCAGGGGCCTGTAGGGTGACATCACAGATATCCAGGACCCGCAGAGCAGCAACATGGCCTGTCCACCAACACCACTGGGGTAAAATCATGAATCATTTGGAACATCTTTTTTAATGGAAAAATGGTAAAACAAAATTTCATAACAAAAATAATAGGAGGATACCAATAATTAACACAGCACATATTGTTATCTTTAAAGTACTTGCTTAGGATACAAGATATGGGCATAAAATTTTCTGCAATCAGCATTTATTAGCACAAAACCTTCCTTTTTAATGAACTAAGGGACAGTAATATTATAACTGATTTGTATTGTTTCCTTTTTCCCTACTGTCCTTTCCTCTTTCACCCATCCTAGTTCCTTTCATCTTTTGAGCAGTTTCTTTTCATTCCACAATATAAATCTATATCAGTCAGGGCTTTACTAGAGGAACAGGTATAACACAAGATGTGCAAATGGATGAGAAATTCCACGAATGGCCTACAATGGTCAGCCACAGAGTCAGATGAGCGAGTGTGCAGAGGGTGTCTGCACACTGGAGACTGAAGGATTCAGTTCAAGGTCTGGAGCCCACTGCAGTGTTCTGTGCGAGCCTGTATCATGAGGCCAATGTGCCTATGTGAGAAGGCTGAGGAGTCTACGCCAGAAGGATCCAAAGCAGAAGCCAAGAGTCTTTGCTAGAGCCAGGAGATGATGTCCAAGCTGATGGCAAAGACTGGAGCTCCCCCCAGGAGGAATGGGACCCTCCGTCCTTTCTCATTTTCCTTTAAGTGATGAGTCACTCTAGAGCATGGCTCAACACCCTAAGGTGTTGAATTGCTGAGCCGATTTACTTAAGCGCTTCGCTTCTCAAGTTGACACAGTCAATCAACCACTACACTACTGTACATTTTAGATTTCATTTACTCCTTCAGTTTCTCACACAAGGGAGACAATATGCTGGATTTTGCTGGAGCCTGTGGCAAAAACAGGGGAAGCAGAAGCTCCCTGTTGGTTTTGGTTACAATTGTAGAAGGGAGCTGAGAGCTGGTATTTGTTGACTGAGAAACAGTAGCAATGCATGCTGCTCTGCATGCCTATGAGGAATCATGGGACAGATAGAGGGCTGGCATAGATATAAATAGCCCATTCCAAGAGTGGAGGGGCACAGGCCCCCACTCTCATGCTGTGGGGTCATACCTCCACAGTGGTCTTTCCTAACATTGTCAGCCTAGCTAGCAATGGTTTTGGGACCCATGATGTACATACAGGCCTTGACCCTTAGTCCCCAGGCAGAAGAGAAAAATGGAGCTGCACCTGATGCTGGATATACTGAAGGGTCTAGTCATGACCAAATCCCACAATGAGCAGCAGTTGCTGTCCAGCCCAGCATGAAAGTACTGTGTTTTTGAACCAAAAAGGACAGGCTAAGCCAAAGGGAAGGTATGATGATTATGATGCATGAAAAAGCCCCCCTCCATAATATGTAGAGAGCTGGGCCATCCTTAGGGAGCTGATGCTCTTGCTGCCACCTTACACAGCTCAGGAGTGACAGAAAGGGTGCCATCCCTTGTAGGGTGCCAATCTGTGGTGAAAAAATGAGAGCGTGGCCATTGAGATGGCCATCATAGTTCAGGTCATAAGCCCCTCCTCTCACTAAGAAATGGCTTAGCAAATGCCTTAGCCAGGCATTGCAATGACTGACCGCTAGGAATAGCATCTGACCAAAAATATTTGACTGGTGATGTCAGGGATACAGCTCAGAGGCACAAGGGCCTACCTGGCAAGAGCAAGGTCCTGAGTGAAATTTCCAGTGTGTATTGGGGGAAAGAATCACATTTAAAATTAATAATTCTGTATATTTAATGGAATGCCTAGGGATTTAAGTTAATTTTGGTTAATTATGCTTTTTCTAGGCAATTGCTCATTTGTATTTGTTTTAAAATTACTGTTACTATTTTTTCTTAATTTCTTTTTAATCTTTGCCCTTGTGTCCTTTCTATGATTACAGAGTGGTTTTGTTTTCTTTCTCTCTCATCAATCTATTGGAGATATGTTGATTATTTTTTCAATTTTTTTTTTTTTCAATTTTTTTTTTTTTTTTTTTTTTTTTTTTTTTTTTTTTTTTTTTTTTTTTTTTTTTTTTTTTTTTTTTTTTTTTTTTTTTTTTTTTTTTTTTTTTTTTTTTTTTTTTTTTTTTTTTTTTTTTTTTTTTTTTTTTTTTTTTTTTATTTTTTTTTTTTTTTTTTTTTTTTTTTTTTTTTTTTTTTTTTTTTTTTTTTTTTTTTTTTTTTTTTTTTTTTTTTTTTTTTTTTGGTAGTTCAGAATAAACTCTGAACCTTGTGGTTTCCAGCCAGGTAAGCCTGCTGAGCTATCTCCCAAAGTCTATATTTTAATTAATTAATTAATTTTTTTGGTGGAACCAGGAATTGAACTCAGACCCTCGCACTTGCCAGGCAAGCACTCATCCTATTGAGCCATCTCCCCAGTTCCCTATTTTTTAATTTTTAAAGAGAGAGAACAGTAAAAAAATAAGAAATGATACAGAATTTCACTGAACAAAATAATGGGAATTCAGCAATGATTTTTATATTGCATATTGTTGCCTTCAAATCAGTTGTTCAGATTACCAGATATAAGCATGCAAAATTGGTTTAAAAGAGTTAGAAGAAAAAGGAGAGAGAAAAAATTTAAGCATTAACTGTAATAGACAGCAGAAATCCGTATTACAATTATCCAAGCTATTCTGTGTTTATACATATATATTTTTCCCTTCCTTCTTTTTTTTCTTTTATTCCTCATCTCAGTTGTTCCTTTCTTTGATATATTGATTGTATTAGTAAAATTTTAAAAAAACTTATTGATCCCTTTTAACCTTTGCTTTAATTTCATTAACTTCTATCCTATTCTCCATTGTTTCCATAGTTCTTAAATTTATTGTTACTTTTATAACTTTTTAATTTGCCTTTTTAATATCAACTTTTGGCTTTTTGACTTTTCTAAATTATTCATTTGTGATTTTAAATTTCCTTCTGTTGCAGGACTATTTAATAACAACGAATTATGCCCTGCCATCCCCACCCCCGGGGTGCACTTTGCCAGCAACGAAGTCCAGGTGTAGTTTCGCACAGCTGTAATCCCAGCACTTGGGAGGCTGAAAACAGGAGGATCACTATGATTGTGAGCTGGGTAGTGAGACCCTGTACCAAATACATAAAATGAAGAAAAAAAAACAAACAATGTATTGCAATTTTTTGAATTACTGAGACAGCAACATTTTTTAAAAGACAGTTTGCAGACTCCTTGTGGCTGTTCTTCTGTTCTGTTCTTTTTTGTTTTTTCCTCTCTCTTTCCCTCCTGTCTTCTGCATTAGTTTCCCAAAGTTAGCATGCTCTCTCATTGTCTTCTTATCTTACTTCCAAACTCTTCCTTTTCTTTTACTTCACTATTTTCCCCTAACCTATTTTGAATTTTAACCCCGAGGGTAAAATTTACATACTTGGGATTTATATACTGTACATAAGTTTTTGGTTTTATATAACAAAATTTAGATTTTTGTTATATAAGCACAAATCTAGTTCATATGGTTAAAGGTAAGCAAGTTAATGATTAGATTAATTTGCAATTTTCTAGGCTGTGTTTAATGTCATTGTTATTTCTGATGGTACTGTTTGGCCAAAAGTGACATAAATGTTCTAACTAGCTGTTCTTCCTAATATTCCAAGACTGAAATTGATTAAGGGTCCTAGAAAATAGTATGGAACAGTGCCAAAGAACCAAGGGCTTGAAAACAAACAAGCAGTAACTTCTCATCACTAACAAATTAAAAAGCTACGTTTTTAGTTTTTTGCGTTTTTGAAACAGAGTTTCACTACTCAGTTTAGGCTGGTCTTGAGCTCACTTTGTAGCTCAGGCTGGTCTCAAGTTTGCAGTGATCCTCTCTGCTCAGCCTCCAGAGTGCTGGGGCTAAAGACTTGCACCACTATGCCTGGCATAGAGCTCCTATAACATACTCAAGTCCAAATCCAAAAACCAGCTACACCTGAATGACAACTTGGAGAAATAATCACTTCCTAAGGATTCAGTAAAAATAAAGCAAGCCACTGTAGGCAATTTAAAAGCATCAACCCAGAAGTTAAAGTAAAAAGGGAGAGAGAAGAGGGGGCATGTAAACAAGATGCAACTCCACAAATCTAGTTCATCAAAGGCAGACTCAAGGGGCCATGAAAGGAAAAATCCAAAAGCCACCCACCTAGCCTCTCTGAAGTGGCAACAACAAAACCAACTGAAGAAGGCTATAGAAAAAAAGTCAAATCAGAAATAATTTCTCAGATAACTACAAAGATGGTGTCCACAGTGGAAACCACACAGTGGGAACCACGCTGCTCTAGAGACTCTAGAGCAGGTACATAAAAAATGTTTTAAAAAAAGATGGAAACCATGAATGTCCAACATAGAAAAAAAAAAAAGGAGGTCATAAAAGAGATTCAATAAGATATGAAAGTGGTGTATAATGGGCCAGCCAGCCAGCTCAGCAGACTAAAGTGGCTGCATAAGCAAAGTGCAGGGACCAGTTTCAAGTCCAGACCCCACACGCCTTGTCAGCCCTGTCCCTGGGGCATGCTGAGACAGTGATTGAGGCTGGGCATGGTGGTGCAAACCTATAATCCCAGAGCTTGAGAGGCTAAAAAGCAAGAGGATCACTATGAGTCTGATCTGTGTAGTGAGACCCTGTGGACCCTGTACTAAACACATTTTAAAAAACTAGTATATATTGAAAAAAATATATTGAGAAGAATAAAAATTTCATTGAAAGAATCTCAGATATAAAAGACAAACTTACAGTTAGTGACCATGAAATGAAAAATTTCTTAAGAACAGGAAGAAACTATGAGAAATCCATGCAGCAGCTGCTTTGTGATGCCAAGAACAATAATTTAAGGTTGACTGGAGTCAGTGAAACAACACGGGATAGCACAAATGACAGCCTGTTCATAGATGCCATGGTAGAAAACTTCTCTGATAGAGAAAAAGAATTGGGCATACACATAAATAAGATATATACAACTTCAATTAGCCATAATAATAATAAAAAAACTACTCCAAGGCATATAATAGTCAAGATTCCTGAAATTCAACACAAAAATAAAATATTAAAAGCTGTTAGGGAAAAATAAACAAATCACCTATAAAGGAAAGTTTATCAAAATTACAGCTGACTTCTCAGCACAAGCCTTCAGGTCAAGGAGAGCTTGCAGTGAACTATTTCAAATTTTAAAGAAAACAACCTCCAGCTTAGAGTGAGGTACTCCACAAAGCTTTCTTTTAAAACTGATGAAGAAATAACATACTTATATGACAAAATACACCCAAGGAAATTTATGATCATGAAACCAGCACTCTAAAATGTTTTGAAGGACATTCTAGAAAGAGATAATGAGAACTACAACTCCATGAACCCCAACAGAAGGAATCCAGCAGGCAAGCCAAACAATTTAAGAGGATGGGAGGCCAAAACGAGTTTGTGGGAGAGATTCTGCTTTCCTGCCCTCACCAGACCAAGACCTTTCCCCACTTCCGCCAGACCTCCTGCACCCGTCCAGAGCCAGCACAGCTTGCCCTGTGAGTGAGAACTTCCTCCATGCTCTCAGGAGTGCTCCAGATCCACCCAACCCCAGGCCCCCCGAAATGTGTGGGAGAGCTTCTGCTCTGGACCAAGCCCAGGTCAGCTACATGAGAGAGACCTTTCCCCCTCATTCTGTGGACCCCTCCTACTCCCCCAGAGCCCTCAATGCATACTGCATCTAGCCAAGCCCATGCCCAGTGAGTCTGTGGGAGAACTTCCAGCTTCCTTGCCCCTGGGACCTCTCCAGACCAAAACTCAATCATGCCTTGTGAGTGAAACCATCTATCACACCCTCAGGACCCCTCCACCCTTCCAGAGACCCCACCCGCAAGCCCACCAGTGAGTGAGAACTTCTGCTACACTCTCAAGACCCCTAGATCCATCCCAAGCCCAGGCCATGATAGTGTGTGGGAGACCTTCTGCACTCTCCTGTGCTCCCTGGGCCAGGGGCACAACAGGTTCACTTCCAAGGGCTGCAGCAGGAAGGAGCTGAACACAATAGCTAGACTCAAGCCAGGCATAACTGATAAACTCAAATGTAATAGAGCTGCACTGGAATTTCAGTAGGTGCTAAGATTATAACTGCACCAAAGCTCAACACCAAAGGTCAGAGGTCAGTGCTATATGAAATGATAAAGACAAGGAGCAAAATGAAATCTCAGGCCTTGAGCCCAACCAGAACAAGTGCAGAGGACACTATCTCAGGTGAAATCTATGAATTAATAGCATCAGAAGTAAAGAAACAATAGCAGAAAGGTATAGAGGAAATCAGACCAGAATTAACTTCTGAAGTAAAGAACCAAATACAGAAACATATGGAGGAAACCCATTTTGAAAAAAACTCTGCAGTATAAGAACTAATAACTGCTTCTAAAGAAGATGTTGATAAAAAAAATAGAGATTAGAAATATGACAGATTCCTGAATGAGCAATATAGGAAGGAAATAGATCACATGAAGTGGAGTCAAAGAGATAGAGAGGAAATTAAAATCTCAAACACAAGACTGCAAAGCCATTTGAGTAAAAGACAGAATTTCAGTTCTTGAAGACGCTGGTGCAGCTAGTAAACAGGTAAGAAAGGATCTCTTAAAAACAACTTTGTTTTTAAGAGATGCAGGAAAAAATAATTCACCAACTGCAAGATGATGCAAAGATGAACAATGTGAGACTAATAGGCATCAATCAGAAGGATAGAGTCGATATGAATGATATAAAAAGAATATGGATGGAAATTATAGCAGAAAACTTCCCAAATATTTGGAAACACTCTTATATTCAGGTAACCAAAGCATACAGAATGCCAAAAAACTTCTACCCAATTAAAAACACACAGGGATACATCATACTCAAGATCCCAGAAATCCTGCAGAGGGATAATATACTGAAAACTGTTAAAGAAGCATATCACATTCAAAGGAAAACCCAACAGAATAACAACAGACTTCCCTTCACGAACCATGAAGGCAAGAAGAGCATCGAGCAGAGTACTTCAAGTCTTCTTTGAAAACAAATTCCAGCCCAGACTACTATACTCTGAAAAACTCTCTTTCAAGTTTGATAGAGAAATGAAATACTTCCATGACAAAGAACAACTAAAGAATTTCATGATGACAAAGCCAGTACTACACAAACTACTGAAAGATATCTAGAGAGGCACCAAAATGAACAGAACTCCACTAAGGAGAACAGAAGGAACCACTAAATAGGACAAAAAAATTAAACACAGGACAAAAAGGAGTAAACAACAGCAAGCAAATAACATGTCAATTGTAAGTCAACACATCTCAGTTATAACCATCAATGTAAATGGACTCAATTCACCAATTAAGAGAAATAGACTGCCACAGTGGATTAGGAAACAAAATCCAACAACATGCTGTATAAAAGAAACACACTTAATGCAAAAAGATATTCATAGGCTGAAAGTCAAAGAATACAAAACAATACTTCATGCCCCAGCACTGCAGAAAAAAGCAGGGATAACATTCCTGTTCTCAGACAGTCTCAACTTCAATCCAAGAATGAACAAACAAAATAAAGAAGGCCGCTAGCTATATACTGGTTAGGGGAAAAATTCAAGAGGAAGAGATTACACTCATAAATATGTGTGCACTAAACATAGGAGCACCCAACTGTATAAAGGAATGGACATGAAAAATATAATATCTAAACCATAGTCTGAACATGAGACCTTAACACCCCCTTATCCCCAAAAAATAGGTCAACCAGACAAAAAATTAGCAAAGAAGCAGCAGGACTGAACCAGAGCTTGAAACAAATGGACTTGGTGAACATATACAGAGCGTTCCACACAAACACAGTGGAATACACATTGTTTTCAGCTGCACATGGGTCATTCTCTAAAATAGACACATACTGGTCCATAGGTCATACTTAAGCATATGCAAGAAAACAGAAATTATCCCATGCATATTATCTGAAAACAGTGCAACGAAACTGGAAATAAATGACAAACCAGACGAAAGCCTCTAAATACATGGAAATTAAACAGCACCCTACTAAGCAATTGATGGGTTACAGATGAAATTAAACAAGAAATTCATTATGTACAATTCAATGAAAAGCATAACTTATCCGAAACTATGCAATTTGGTGAAAGCAGTTATCAGAGGAAAATTCATTGGTATAAACTCACACATTAGGAAAATAGAACAGAAATAAATAAACATCCTGAAGATGCACCTCGAACATCTAGAAAGGTTTTTTTTGGTGCCCAACTGGGGGTTGAACTCAGGCCCTTGCATCTGCTAGGGAAGTGCTTATTCTACTGAGCCATCTTCCCAGGTCTGTCCCAACATCTAGAAAAGGAAGAGCAAACCACACGTAGAGCCCAAAGATTGGAAGAAATCATAAAGATTAGAGCAGAAATTAATTCAATTGAGATGAAGAAAACAGTTCAAAGAATTAATGAATCCAAAAGCTGGTCCTTTGAAAGACTAAATAAAATCAATAAGCCCCTAGCTAACCTCATCAAAAAGTGAAAAGAAAAAAATTCAAATACAAACAATAAGGACTGAAAAGGTTGTAATCACCACAAACACAGTGGAAATTCAGAAGATTATCAATAGCTATGTTGAGAATCTTTACACTCACAGAACAGAAGAAACAGACAAAATGGATAGATTCCTAGAAAGGTACAAGTTACCAAATCAAGAAGATATAAATAACAGCCAATGCAATAAGAAATGTAATAAAAAGCTTGCTGACAAAGAAAAGTCCAGGTCCTGATAGATTCACAGCTGAATTCTACAAGAAATTTACAAAAGATATAATCCCTACACTCTTCAAACTCTTAGTGAAGTTGAAAAGGAAACAGTTCTCCCAAAATCATCCCTGGAGGCAAGTAGTATACTGGTACCAAAACTAGGGAAAGACACAACTAAAAAGGAGAACTACAGGCAATCTCACTCATGAATATAGATGCAAAATCCTCAATAAAATCCTAGCAAATAGAATACAGAAAATCATCAAGAAGATCATACACCATGACCAGGTAGGATTCATCCCAGGGATTCAATGATGGTTCAATATTACCAAATTTATAAATGTAATACACTATATCAATAGAGCTAAATCTAAAAACCACATGATCATCTCAACTGATGCAGAAAAAGCTTTTGACAAGTCCAATACTCATTCATGTTCAAAGTCCCAAAGAAAATTGTCATAGAAGGCATCTACTTCAATCTGAAAAAAGGCATCTATGACAACCCAACAGCTACTATAATTCTAAGTGGAGGAAAACTGAAATCTTTTACTTACAGATCAAGTACAAGACAAGGATATCTTCTATCATCCCTCCTGTTCAATATAGTTCTGGATTCATTAGCTAGAGCCATTAGACAAGAGGGAGAAATAAAAGGAATAAGAATAGGTAAAGAAGCTAAATTATCATTATTTGCAGATGACATGATACATTACTTGGAAGACATAAAACACTCCACCAAGAAGCTGCTAGAATTGATGCACAAATTCAGTAGCATAGCAGGATACAAAGTCAGTACCTAAAAGTCAATAGCATTCCTCCACTCAGATAACAAACACACTGAGAGGGAAATTAGAGAAACAATACCTTGTACAATAGCATTGCTGTAAATGAAATACCTTGGAATTCATCTAACTAAAGAAGTCAAAGATCTTTTCATGGAAAATTATAGTACTCTGAAAAAAGAGATCATAGAGGATTTTAGCAAATGGAAATATGTTTCTTGCTCCTAGATCAGAAGAACCAACATTGTGAAGATGGCCATACTTCCAAAATTCTTGTACAAATTCAATGCAATCACTATCAAACTGCCAACAAAATACCTCCCAGACCTAGAGAAATCATTTCTAAATTTTATTTGGAACCAGAAAAGACCTAGAATAGCAAAGGCAATCTTGGCCAACAAAGACAAGGCAGGAGGCATCACAATTTCTGACTTGAAATTATACTACAAAGCTACTGTGATAAAATTAGCATGGTATTGGCAACGAAATAGACATGAAGATCAATGGAATAGATTAGAAAATGCAGAGGCATCTACGAACACACCCAGCCCCTCTTTGACAAAGGGACCAAACACCCTTACTGGAAGAAAGATAGCCCCTTTGACAAATGGTGCTGGAAAACCTGGCTTTCTACATGCTGAAAACTAACACCTGACCCAGGTCTACCACCATACACTAAGGTAAAGTCAAAATGATTTAAAGATCTAAACATTAAAACAGAAACCCTAAGTCTCCTGGAAGAGGAAGTAGGAGGAACTCTTGAAGACATAGGGTAAGCAAAGAGTTCATAAAAATCAAATTGCATGGGTAATACTTGAAAGTATTAACAACTGTGACCTCCTCTTATTGAGAAGTTTTTGCACATCAAAAGAAATTACCAGCAAAGTGAAAAGACAACCCACAAATTTCAAAACAATCTTAACTAATAAGCATCAGTCAAAGGTCTGCTCTCTAGAATTTATAAAGTACTAAAAAACATTAGGGCCCCTAAATTTAGCAACCCAACACAGAAATAGGCATCAGAGATGAACACACACTTTTCTGAGGATGAAATTAAAGAAGTGAATAAATATATGAAAAAATGCTCCACATCACTAGCCATCCATGAAATGTACATAAAACAACACTGAGATACCATCTCACCCTAGAAAGAATGGCTATCATAAAGCAATCAACAAACAAGAAATGTTGGAGAGGCTGTTGGGAAAAGGGAGCCCTTCTCCATTCCTGTTAGGAATGTAGACTAGTGCAACCATTATGGAAATCAGTGTGGAGACTCCTTAAAAAACTTGGACTGGAAATATCATTCAAGCCAGCTATCCCTCTACTGGGAATTTCCCCAGAGGAACTGAAAATGTCATATTATAGTGATATGTGTGTACCTATGCTTATAGCAGCACAATTTGTGATAGCCAAATCTTGGATAGAATCAAGATCCCCATCATCTGAGGAATGGTTGAAAAAGGTGTGGTGTTTTCATATAATGGACTATTACTCAGCTATAAAGAATGATAAACTTGAAGCCTTCATGTTTAAGTGGATGCTGGTGGAAGATATAAGTAAAATAAGCCAGACCCATATGTGTAAATATTGTATAGTCTCCCTAGTATAAGTACTCAAAAGAAGAATTACAAATAGAAAGGTATTACACAACTAAAAGAAAAGCGAGAACTTGAAGACTGGACAATCAGAGAGGGCAAGGAGAAAAGCTGAGAAATATGACAGGGGCAAAGCCATACATTTGTGCACACAAGATGGGAAGGCAATGATCCTGAGAAACATCAGTAGGTTTTTGAAACTAGCAATTAACTGGTAGGATTTTCTCCTGACTAACTATATATGCTGATACCTATGAATGAAGCAACTGCACTGAAGATAGCAGTGTGTAATAGAAGGGTCATGCTTGGAATGCCTGTTATTCTGGGGTTCTAAATACATACTTCTTGCCATACATACCAATTATTACTATACTGTCTTTCAAATAAAAGTTTTTTCTTTAAATAAAGGGTAATAAATGCAAAAAAAGACAAAAGAAAAAAATGTCACAGGACGGTCCTACAATTCTGTATATGGTTAGATTTCTAAATTTCTGTGTAAATACATGTAAGTGTGTTCATTGCTATTTTTTATAATTTTTTGTTCATATTCTTTAAGGACTTAAAGTTTAACATATCAATACTTAATGGAAAATACCTATTTCATGTTATGCCTATGATGTCTGATATTTAGACAAATAGTGTGGGTAAACCGAACTGCATATGTTGCATGGTAATAATCAGCTTCTCTTCTGGATGGTTAACAACCTAAGTTTGCAGATCAAAAATTGGAAAAAAGGAAGGGCTGCAACATCAGCCAACATTTTGGCCCTTGCCTTTCAAGGTCAGTGAAGACTCAGGACATAGCAGAACCTGTACTGTAACATCATGAGACTAAGTTGTGCCCCAAATTTTCTGATCAAGGAAATTATGGAGCCACAGAGGAATGCAATCAATGATGTATAGTGTGTTTAAGGAGTCACCTGGAGAGAAAACATTCTTTCAGGCTTTCACAGAGAGCAAATTGGTCATTAAAGGCCATGACTCATTCACATGAGTGACAGTGACAAAGGATCTGCAAACTGCAGTACAGGGTGTCGGGATAAATCCTGAGGGGATTTGACTGACTTTGTCAGGTACAGAAGTTGCATATCTTGTTATATAGGTTTTGCTTTATCTTGATCTTAACCATCCAGCATAAAAGTATAAAAACAAGGTATAAAAAGTAAAGCCAGAGCCGGGCGTGGTGGCGCATGCCTGTAATCCCAGCACTCGGGAGGCTGAGGCAGGAGGATTGTGAGTTCGAGACCAGCCTGAGCTACAAAGCGAGCTTAAGGCCAGCCTGAGCTGCATAGTGAGACCCTGTCTCAAAAAAAAAAAAAAAAAAAAAAAAAAAAAAAAAAAAAA
>PVKA01030186.1:0-27553 GCA_004027165.1 Ctenomys sociabilis
GCCCTTGTGGTCTTCAGCTGTGGCCTCAGTCATTTTCTGGGCTCGCCACACCAGTGGCACTTGCCTCAAGGTGGTCTTAAAGGTCTTCACTACCACGTGACCTGGATAGACTGTTTCGAATGGACAAGCAAAGGCTCTGTGAGATTGAGACCCTTGATGACTCCCAATTGGTAGACGGAGGGACCTAGCACAGGGCTGGCCCAAAAGGGAGTCTTTCATAGCTGTCGTTTGATCTGATTCCCTCCTAGACAAGTTCTACGCCTTTTGTTCAAATGCACTCAGTAGCAGACAACTCCTTACCTTCAGAGACACATTTGTCTTCAGGGAAATGATCTCGCTTTGTCTCTGGGTTCTGGAGTCCTTTGTTCCAGTTTCCTCCTGGGGTCCTGGACAGCATCCTCCCTCCCCCTCCCAGAGGCCAGTTCTCCTACAACTGGGGTGTGGTCAGGATGCTGCTGACAGCGGACAGCTGTGGGGGGGCCACAGAGATCCCTTACCCCAGCCTGTTCCTGTGTCGGCCTGGCACCAGGCCAGCTTGCATCTGGTTCTAGTACTCCAGAGAGTCAGCATTCGTAAGCCCACACGGCCCAGCCAGGCTTGAGCATTGCTCCAGCTCTGCGGGGTCCTCACTTCTGTGCTCACACTTTGTCTGACAGAAGAGCTGTTCTCCCCTCCCCTCCCCAGGCTGGTGAGCAGCGCGGCGGCACCAAAATGCCCTCACTGTTTGCCCCTGCAGCTCTCCCAGGATGAGTGCCTGACTCACCGGGCCACCCTGGGTAAATGTCCCGTGCTGGGTGCCCTGGGCTGTCCCTTCCAAGGGTACATTTCCATGAGGCTCAGGTCCGATTCCCAGAACAGCAATAAAGACAGGAAGCCCACGTTCCCGCAGCCCCCCTGGCTGAGCCCATGTTGACAGAGGGCAGCATGGTAGAGCGTGAGCTAGGTGGGGGCCTGGAAGAGGCCCAGAGCAGGAGGGCAGGGTCTATGCCCCAGGACAAAGCCAGCCTTGTCCACTCGCTGCTTTCCCTGCTGCCCACGTGTAATGCTCAGGCTTGATTTGGACCCATTCCCTGCCCCCAGGGAGTGGCCATCCCCAGGGAAGTGGGTCTTGAGCTCAGGCGGCCACAGGCAGAGAGGACCCTGCCCCAGGCACCTTCCTTCCCTTGTCCCCTGCCCAGCCCCTTGGTCCTCTGTGGCAGTGGCAGGCGGCCCCGCATCTGGAATCTTCCAGCCTCCTGTTCCTTTGGCTGGTGTGTTTGTCTTGGCCACCTTAACCTGGACTTTTTAAAACAGATTTTCTTTCCTTTGCTTTCTCCCAGCTGTTGGCCTCAGTGGTGGCCTAGCGCACAGAGCAAGGCTTGTTTGTGATGGGTGACAGAGCCTCACTCTGTGCTGCAGCCCACCCGTGTCTGAGCCCCGGGACACTGGCTCACTCTTGGGCCCATGGAGAACAGCCACAGCAGAGAGAGGGTGGGAGTCAGGGCCCAGAGCCAGGAGCTGGGCAGCACAGAGAACCACAGGGGCCGGGAAGGAAGGCAGGACCAGCTCGCAGCTGGCACAGGATGCCCGAGATCCTGAGACACAAAGAGAGGAGTAAGGGGATCCTTCCAACAGAGGGACGAGGACCAGAATCCAGGGCCCCACCAGCCTGTACATAGCCATGTGCCCATCTGCCTTGGGCCCAGGTCCTGGTCTTCATCTGTGGCATTCAGAAGATAATATTTTACTTGCCTCAAGCTAAGGAACTGGACTTCTTTAGATACTTTCCAATTTGAACACCTATGACTTACTGCTTTAAAAAAAAAAAAAAATCAATAAAAGATGTAGGAAAACATCACAGTGACCTAACAAAGATGTGCCAGGGTGGGGAGCAGTCCAGATTCATAGGGCATAGTGGAGGGCAACTCCACTTCTAAACTACAGCCTATCTTCCCCTTCTAAGGCACCCCAGGAACACAAGGGAAAGGCCAGTGTTCCTCATGAGCCCAGCCTCGCGCCCTGCTCAGCACCCCCAGCTCTGACCTTGCCTGTGGCCAGTTGGCCCAGGAGCCAGACCTGGTGGCCAACAACTAGGTCCCACACTCCTTGGGTGACTCAAGGAATGTGCAGGTGGCCATGCCTTCCCAAGGCTGTACCCAGGGTTCAGGAGGCCTTGTGCAGGCAGGGAGGTCTCGCTCAGCCACAACTTGGTGGGCAATTACGGGCCTTGCTCCTCCAGGATTCTCTCCTGAGGTGCTTTCCTGGCCACAGAGCTGCCCTGTCAGGCAGTCCGGCCCTTGTCCATCTCCCATCACCATTCCTCATCTGCTATGGCACGTAAGCAGACACGGAGCCTTCTCTGTTCTGGTCCCTGCTCCTTGCTTTGGCCTCTGGCTGAAGCACAAGCACCCAGCCATGGTCCCCACAAGCCCATGGGTGCTACCCTGACTCAGCTGGAAAAAGCCCAGTCCCTCACCACACCCCTGCCGTCTGACACCCTCTTTAGATCTCCAGCCTCCCCAGTCTGCTTTTACTTGGTTCAAGCAGCCTGCCTGCTCCCCTGCCCTTATTCAGTTTATAGTCAGTTGTCATCAACTCTGTCACACGTGCTAAGCTCTGCCCTTGTAGCTCAGGTGCAGCCCTGGTGTGCATGTCTAGCATAGCAGGGGTCCTGCTGCTTTGCAGGGTGGATCAATATTCCTCCATATATGTATAACTGCACAGGACACAGCTTTCAGCCTGCACACACTAAAGATATTTCAGGATAATTCTGTGGTATGTTTAAAAACAGATCCCCCAAGGTCCCTTCAGCCACAGCCTAGTCTTCAGGAATGGGGTATCTCCTGCTCCCACGCTCTGAGGTTTTCATCCAGGTATGGTCCAGAGGCCTTCTGGACCTACAGCTTAGGCCATGAGAAGGGCTTCCTCAACCTGCTTTTCCTCTCTTCTGTCTTCATCTTCCTTTTTCCTCCACAGGGAAAGCAGAGCAGCAAGAAGGTGGCTGAGGATCCCTTCTGGTCTAGGGTTTCCTGGAGCAGAGTGGCAAAGGTCTCTGACTTCCAGGCTGTCAGTCCCAATTCTCTCCTCCCATGGCATATGGTCTGGGGACAGGGCATTCCTTTCAACCGTCTGAGGTGCACCGTCCCCCAGGGTTCTGGCTTTGGGTCTCAACACAGCCTTGGGCAGCAGGATTCAGATCCAAGAGAGTGCAAGGAACCCAAACAAGATCCTATCACCAACGCAAGCCAACCAATCCCAAGGAAAGGGAAGCCAGGTAATGGGCCAGGTAAGTAAGAAAGAAAACCGAATTCCCAGGCCTGCTTCGACCCTGCCTCACCAAAGTGCTCCCATGGTTGAAGGCAGCCCGAGTCTAGAACCTGTAGCTCTGACCCGCTGGGTGTACGTGCATTCATACACACACACACACACACACACACACACGTACAAATGTGGCCTCGTGGTCTGCCACATGGGAATGGAATCTCAAGATGCCTTGGGGTTTCTTCTCGATGTGTCACTCCTATCTGTAAAGTCTCCACCCAACAAGGAAAATATTGAGAAAATCTGGGGGTGAGGAAGAGCTGTAGGTTGGTGTGAAGATGAGTCAGCATTCACACTTTCTCATCAGTCTTCTGCAGCTGCAATCAGAATGCAGTGTCACACGGCTCCTCAAGGCCGGGTTTGTGGGGAGCCCTAGTGGGACGGGCCCAAGACCATACAGTGGACGGGAAACCATGAAGAGACAGACAGGAGGCAAACTGCATGGAACAAGCTTGTAGTGAGGGCCCCTCATGCCTGAAGCTCTTAGGGCAGCAGAGCTTCTAGGGCTTAGAGCTAAGGCAGAGGGAGACAACCCATGAGGACACCAGGTATCCAGAGGGGGACTTGAGACCTAATGAGACCATAGGGCAGAAACCATCCAAAGACCTTGTGAGTACTGAAGTCTGCAATAACCAAGGGTTTGAGAAACAGAAGCACAGGAGAGGCCAGGGTGCAGGGGTGAGGAGCCAGACAGCCTGAGGCAGGCAGCTGTGGTGGTGGGACCGGGGCCTCTCCAGGCTCCAAACCCCTCAGCTGCCCACAGGCCATGATCCCAGCAGCCCCTCACAGGCTCACTGGGAGGCTGATGGATAAAGCCTAGCACAGAGCCTGCATGTCACAAGCCATAGTTCTTCCAAACCTTAGCGGTCACAACAAGTAAGAGGATGACAGAACGCTGTTAGCTCTCAAAAACAAACGTGGATGTCAAGCCAAGTCCTCATGTTTGCAGTGCCCTTCCTTGGGAGCTGCAGAGGTTTCATCTGTAGAAGAGGAAGGCTCAGCCAAATGAGGCCTGAGATGGCAGGTAGAACCGATGATTTAGGATTCCCAAAGTTTACGTACTCTGGGACTCCACAGAAAGCACCCTGTGCCCTGATATGGCCTTGAAAAGCCCATCTCGCTGGGGCTACTCAGAGCAGAAATGTAAATAACCCAGCTGAGATGTACCAGCACCATTACCTCCCATTTTTCTCCCCTTGTGCTCAGGGACCCAGCCAGGACCTCACACAAGCTGGGCAAGTGCTCTCTTACAGAGCTGCTTCCTAAGGCTGCACTCCTTGGTCTCTACAGTCCAGTGAGTGGTCCCAGCAAAAAGCAATGCCTTCCTTGCAAACCACTCTGCCCAGATACACCCCCCACCATTTCTCTCACTGATGGTCACCATCCGGGAACAGCAAGATTTTTTTAAAAAACAGAAAACAGAAGAAAAAAAAAAAGAACTTTATTAAGTCTTTCCTTAAAAGACATCAGTGACTAGATTAGCTGAAGACTAGATGATATTTGTAATACACACATCTGATAAAGTAATCCTCCTCCATATTTATTAGAACAACTCCACAAATCAGTAAGAAAATAGCAATTAAAACATGCAAAAGATTTTAATAAAAACAAGATAAACGACTTACGCCTGTGAAAAAAAATCAGTAGTCATTAGGAAAATTGAAACCATATTGAGACATTATTAATATCCAACAGAAAGATAGAAAATTTTCCTAAAAAGGCTGATAATACAAAGTGCTGAGAAGGATGTGGAGCACCTGGAACTCACATCTCTAGTGAGAGGAGGGGAACTGCGCTGAGCCACTTTGGGAAAAAATGTCCTGCAGAATCTACTAAAGCTTAACAACACGCTATGGTCCAGCACTTCCACTCTGAGGGTTTTGCCCAAAGAAGGGAAGATGAATATTCACTAAAATCACACACACACACACACACACACACACACCAATGGCTACAGCAGCTTTATTTTTATTTCCCAGCATATCTGAGCCCAGATCTAATTAAAATGCTATTATTTGAGAGGACTTCAGTCCTAGATATAAGAGGAGGCAAAGCAGCCAAAACAGCCACATAGAGGGTTGCATGCCTGGATTTAAGACAGAATGATAATATACAGAATGAAAGCGGGTGACCCCTGGATAAGCAGTACTGAACCTGGGGTGGAGCTGGGGGTCCTGCTCTGAGTTAGCCAGGGGAGGCACATCAGCTCTTGTTTGAGGGTGAGAGCCACAACCCACTAACTGTCCATGGGGATGACCTCCTGCATGCACAGAGTATGCGCATCTACAGGGGAGAGGAAGGGACTCACACAGAATAGCCAGGAAGCACAAGGTCTTCAAGGGCAGTGTTTCTCCTTTTCTGGTCCTGAGACAGCATGCACTACCCAACGAAACTCTTGAACACTATGACTCCAGTTCACTGGGCCCAAACTACAGTGGAGCTTGTTCTGCTTCTGGAGAGCTTGACCTCCAGCTGCTCTCTTGCCTGTCATGCTGCTCAACAGTTCCTTTGCACAGACATTGCCTGAGAGACTATCCCCAGGGGGTTCTGGAAATCCTGGACAAGGAGCACATGGCCACCTAGGAAGGTCGTGCCCCTTACTCTGCATGCCTCTGTGACATCTTTTCTGAAAGCAGGAATAGCCTCATTCAAACAGAAGGGAAGGGACATTTCATAAGAAGGTCAACAACCTTGGCCTATGACAGGGGCTGTGGTTTCAGAACTCACATGAAAGGCCACCCTTGGGCTTCATCCCAAAAGTGTCCTGGGTCTTACCTGGAGATCTTTGGGTAAACCCCCTACCTCAACACACCCAACTTGATTAAACTTGACCTCTTGGTAATTTCTTTGGAGGACCAAAGAAATCTGTCATTTTTAGTAAGAAGAACTATAGAAAATGTTGGTAGGAAAATAGTAATAAATAGAATTTGTTCCTGTTTTACAAGTAAACAGCCCACAGGAAGCCACAGGACTATTTTAAAAATCCCATATTGAAAGTCCAGGAAAGACATGAACTCTGACTCCAAAGATGAACCTGTTTGGCTCAGCTGTTGAAATTACAAGTTATTATGGAAAAATTGTGTCTTTTCTAAACAAGAAAGTACATCCAGGGTAAGAACCCAGAAGCCCCTGCAGTGAAACAGCTGGTGTACCCCAAAGAGGCCAAGGACCAGGCAGGCATAAAACCCAAACATCCTAGCTTCCCCTAATAATCATGACAACTCTCACAACCCACGTAATCATGGCCAGGCAGGGTGGCCTCCAGGCCACCTGTACCAATCTGCACCACTGGCTGACCCATCATGGCGTTCGCCTTCCTTCCAGAGGCCCCTAAATGCAAGTTCCTCTTGTAGAAATCCTAAATCTTCTCACTCATGCACCTTTGTATTATGGACTCTCATGTAACCAATGACACAGCTATCCCAAGTCAGCACTGAAGCCAAGCCCTGTCTCCCTGTGCAGATGGAAGGCTGAAGGGAAGTGATGCAGAGTGCCTGAGTGTGTTAAGTGCTCAGACTGAGGGAGTACAGGGTCTTTGGGAGGATTAGAGAACCCTAAGGATCCAGTCCCTCAGAAGAGTCTTGGTCCAGAAGGGGAGGACTTTAATACGAATAAATGTGTCTGGTCATCAAGTTAACCAGCAGTGGATTAATTAATGGTCAGATTAAGTGTCACTGCCAAGCAGAACTGAGTCAGCATGGTTCTGGACATAGAAGACTCTCCTGGGGATTGTTGCCAATGACATAAAAGAAGACCAGGATGGGGAGATTGTATACAGCTAATTTTGCAAGGGAAGCTTTGTTGTGGCTGCTTTCCTGAAAGAAACTCAGCTGTTCTCATCAGAGAAGGAGCTTGGGTCTTCACTGTCACCAAGGATGACTGCTGTTCTCTCTGGGGGGAGCTCTGGTCTGACTTTAACCTCGCTTCCTGGATCCAGTGCAGATCCCTCAGCCTGCTGGCATAGATCCTTCACCAAACCAGCAAAGACCTTCTAGCTTCTGCCACTGTCCTTTGGGTCTTCTTGGTGCAGACTTGATATGGACTTGCATGAGACACTGTCCTAGTCTCTGATTCCATCTGGACTCATGAGGGACACTGATGTGGGATCCAGGCCCTTGGCTGGCTTCTTCGGGTCTCTAGCATGGAGACGGATCTCTTATTCTTCTGCATTTGACATTTTCAGTGAATAGCACAATATACTCCTTTAAATTCCTGTGTCCTGTATCAACTCTGTTCTCTTATAAACCACTGATTACAACACAGTGGGAGGGAGTCACACACAAAGGCACAGAGAGGTGAGAGCCAAGCATGAAGGTGATGGCCAGGCATGCAGGAGGGGAACAGGCTAGTGAGAGGGAAGGCCAGAGCACCAGCGGGCCAGACCGTTCTGCTGCAGTCACACCCATAAGTATTGGGTGAATCACAAAGTCCTGCGGTTTTGTCTCCAGTGAGACAAGCATTTGTACACATTGGGAGGCACCAGCAAAAGGCAACTGCACCTATCAGAGCATGGAAGGGCTGCCACTGATATCAATGCCTGTCCTGTTCATCCTCAGAGGTACAGAAGAAGCATGTGCCCACAGCATGATGTCATAAAGACTACGGAGAAAGTTCAGCCCCTCAAAATGGGGCAATTGGAGGGTACCCTCAGGAAAAGGAGTCTGGGAGAAATAATGGGGAAAAGTACTTTGTCCAGAAAGCTGCAAACATCTGGAATTAATCTGCCCTAGAGATGGTAAGGAAGCAAACAAAAATAGGCTCAAGGAGGGTTTTGATAATTTCAGGGTTGTGAGAGTCGTCATGATTATTAGGGGAAGCTAGGATGTTTGGGTTTTATGCCTAACCAGTTGAGGTTGGAGTCTTGCAGGGCAGCATGCTTTCCCACCGAGCCTCGAGATAGGGCAGACCAAGGCTTGGGTTGGACTGGCCATTCACCCAGGGCAGCCTGGCACCACTTGAGCTTCTGGCACCACTGGCCTCAAGCTTGGGTGACCTGGGATCTGATATTGAGGGAGCACAGCTCAGAGTAGGAAGCTGTGGATGGGATTGAGTCTTTTCCTCTCCCTCTAGATTCACATGTGCCAGCCACCGTGCTGCCCAAGAAAGGCAACAAATGCCCTCGCCCATGGGCTTTGAGCAATATCTGAAGTTACTTTCTGTGTACAGGTCACCCTGTCTCATTTTTACATGGATATCACTTAAGGAAAATTCCAAGATAGGAGGTTTTTCTATGCTCAATGTCAGGGATAACAGTTAATAAACATCTGATGATGATGATAACAAGGGTGAGGGATCTAAGGTTAGGCAACAAAGAAATGAGACTGGAAGGTGGGTACAAGTGGTCCCAGTCATAATGGTAGAGTGAGTGGCTGTGATGAAGCCGTGGAAGCAAAGGTGGCAAAGAGGAAGGGGTGACAGTGAATGTCAGTGGAGATGGTGGAGGCTCAGGGGCCTGCGCCCACGTAGGGGTCCACTGGGTCATCATCGTGGAGATGCAGCACCATGCATAAACCGATGAGGCTGAGCCACTCTTAGACTGACTTCCGTTTTCTTCCTCGGGTCAATGGTGAATTTCCTGCTTTGATTTTCACATATGTGGTGAGCCTCACCGAATCAACACCTGTTACAACACCAAAGCAACACTGTCCACGTAAACGCCACCTCTAGTCCAATCCAATAAAAGTTCCAATCTCCATCTCCCCCTAAGGGTCTGCTGCTTCTCTCCACCAGCCCTCCCGCGCCATGCAGTAAAAGATTACTTTCACCTGCCTCTCTTTCGTGCCAGAGAAAGAAACCTCACAAAGTTGAGGAAGGAGATGAAGTCAGTGAAGACAGATTGGAGACGACAGTGGTGGGGATGGAGGAGGAGTTGACAGGGAAGGCAGGGAGAGCTGGAGATGGAGGTGGCAGTGGAAGTGGTGAACCAGTGATGGTGGGGTGAGACAGGAGACAAAACCAATGGAGGTAAAGCACAGGGGAAGGCGAGAAGGATGGTAGTCATGAAGGCAAAGAAAGTGGCAGCAAAAGTAAAGGAGATGAAGGCACTGGGGGTGGAGGTGAGGGTGAGGGTGCAGTGGTCGCAGTGGGGAGCGGGGAGGGGAAATGAGAAGACGGAGGTGAGCTGGGAGCCAGAGCGAGCAGGGAGGGATTCTTACAAAGCACACCACACACCTTAAGCCAGAATGTGCAGTGTTGTAGAACTGAGGCAGTGGGGAGAGAGGGGGACATTCTAAGCCGGTGAAAGTGAGTGAGGAGGTACAGGGGCAAGTTTCGAGGGCCAGCATCCTCGCTCTGTGAGCATCACAAGCCTGAGGCGGGCATGGAGATGGTATGAATGCTATACCCACCAGGATGGGTAACTCACGTACAATATCAGGAAGGAAAAGAGGCAGGCCCTTCCCCAGCTTGCTCTTATTGCTTTAGCTGTCTCCCAATGTCAGGAGACACCTCAGCGGAAGAGGGTGGCGGAGGATAGCTGCTCACCTTGTGGAGGTCAGGGAGCAGAGGCAGAGAAGGCAGAAGCCAGGAGCAAGAACACATCCTTCCAGGTCGTGTCACCAGCGACCACCGCCCGTCAGCCCCGCTTCCTCACAGCACATCCGGCTGTGAACCCCTCAGGTACATTCCGGCAATCTTGGCACTCAGGAGGATCAATCCACTGCTGAGTACAGCGCCCATGATTCAGTCAAATCCCAAACACTTAGTTAAGACTTTGGAAAGAGATTTTAGGTGTAAACCATAACAAGCTGTTCGTAGGCAAAACGTCCTCCAAGCCTCAACGTGAGAGGCACTGATTATTAGCTTGAAATCAACCATGATGGAATTACTTACAACACAGTGACGTGTTTCTTAAAATTCCACCATTCTTTTTAGATGGATAAGCTGACTTCCTGAAGCTAGAAACAGCTCCCCCCTTCCGTTTCTCTCTTTGCTCTTCCTCTTTCCCTCCCCCCATCTCTCCCTCTTCCTCCCAACTCCCTCATCTTGCCTATCACTGGGACAAAAATACCTGATATTTAAAACTTAAAGGAGTGAGGGAGAATAGATTTTTGACACAGTTTTAGGGAGTTCAGCTCCTGGTCGGCTGGCACCAAGGCAGAAATGGCAGTGTGGATGAGCACGGTGGAGGGGAATGGCTCACCTCACTGCAGCCAGGAAGCAGAAAGAGAAAGGAGCGGTCAGGGAGGGAGAGGCACTGCCAGAGGCACAGGCCCAGGGGTTCACCTCTTCCAGCCACGCCCACCCCCAACAGCGCACTTAGCCACAGACTCCTGAGTGGATGAATCCAATCACCTCCTAGAAGACCCGCCCCTGAGCACGTGAGACTTTGGGGAGATGGTCTACATCTAAACCATAACACACAACATACACTCTACGTGTCTTTGTGTCACTGTTTTAGAGGGGGACACCTCTGGATTCTGAGTGCCCCTGTTTGACATGAGAGGTGTCCCAGGCCCATCTTGTACACACTCCTCCAGCTCTAGATCTGCTCTCAGCCATGGCTCCTAGGCATCTGGAGATCAAGATCTGAGCCCTAGAGGTGCTCACCGCTGCCGGCAGGTCGCTGCTTCCACGCTTTTCGGAGAACAGAGAAGGAAAACAGATGTTTTAAAACTCTGAATTTATATAAAAAATTTCAACCAGACATAATGGTACATTCCTGTAATCTTAGCACTCAGGAGGCTGAGGCAGGAGGCTTCCCACAAATTCAAGGCCAGCTTGGATCATATAGCAAAATTCTTTTAACTTTTTTTTTCTTTTTTTTGTGGAACCAGGGATTGAATGCAGGCCCTTATGCTTATCAGGGAAGCACTTACTCCATTGAGCAATCTCCCTGATCCCAAAACAAATAGCACATTTTCTAGAAATATTTATTTATTTATTTATTTATATTTTTGGTGGAACCAGAGATTGAACTCAGGCCCTTACACTTACCAGGCAAGCACTTATTCAATTGAGCTATCTCCTCGGCCAACAAAATCCTTTTTAATTCAAATATAATAGTGCCAGTTTTATTTTCAAAAGTTTTTTCATATTTGAATCTATTTCAACATGGAAACTCTTGATTTTTCATATAATTTACATTTACTTATTTACTTTATCCTAGAATGAAAGTTTTAAAATTATAATTCTAATAGAAACCTAGTAAATGAGATTTAAAATCCCTCTGGCACCCTTTCTCCCCACAGGACATATTCCTCTCCAGTCAAAATGCTCCGTTGAAAGTTTTGACTGACCTTGGCAGATACAAAAGTTACATTTCTTGTTTTATAGGTCTTGCTTTATCTTGGTCTTAACCACACAGCAGAAAAGTATAAAAAACAAGGTATAAAAAGTAAAGCCATCTTAATATGCTGAGCTATAAAAGGCTCAAGTCAACAGCTTCTGACATTGCCAGTCTTACGGATAACCCACTACTATTATGGACTATTGGACTATATTGGATTATTTTGCTGAATTCAAGCACCTACAAAATTTAAATGGCAATAGAATACCCATCTCTGACAAAACTAAACAAAAAAGAGGATACAAATGAAGGACCTTTTTGTGTCTGTATATAAAAAATAGTTAGCATAGATATACAGCTACTCTCTCTTAGTGAGAAGAAATTTTTGAATAGTGTTTAGACAAAATATCAGGTCTGCATCTTGTACTATGAATAACTACTACAAACACAACAAGCTGCAATGTATCAGTTATTGTGACTGCCATACTAACCTGTTTTGGAACTGTCTCATTGCTACTTCTTTCGCAACAAAATTATCTTAAAAATTTTTTTAAAAAGAAAGTTGTGTAAAATCCTCATTTTTCTCCATGAAGTGATATTGCCAACTTAACAGAGATAAGTTTATTTTTTTCTGTTTGTGTTCAGTTTTAGGGTTTGTTTTTTACCTATTAATTTTATTTTCATGTACATAAAACATTTACATAGTTCAAAAGTTAAAATTACAGATGAAATGTACTCAGAAAAGTTTTCCTATATCTTTATTTTTTTCCACTCTATTCACCAACACCTCTTGCTGGCTACTATGTGGTTTTCTGTAGTTTTAGTTTTGCAAATAAAAACATATAAATACAATTACTTGCATTTCTTTCTAACATAAAAGATAACACTGTACCCTGTTCAGCATCTTATTCTACCCCCAGCACCCCAGGACCTTCACACTGAGCTACATCACCAGCCCATTTATTATGTCTTTTAGACAGGGCCTCACTAAATTGTCCAGGTTGGACTCACATTTGTTTTGGGGGTTTTGTTGTTGTTTGTTTGTTTTGGTGTATTTAGTACAGGGTCTCCCTACACAGCTCAGACTCGTAGTGATCCTCCTGTTTTCAGCCTCCCCAGGGCTGGGATTACAGGCATGCACTGCCAAGCCCAGTCTCAGGGGCTGGTTCAGCATGCCTGGGATTGGGTTCAGCATGTCCTGTAGTGCCAGGGATCAAATCCCAGTCCCTGCACTTGCTTAATCGGGCGTTTAGTCCATTGAGCTATCTCGTGGGCATTGGGCTCAAATTTGTGATCCTCCTGCCTCAGCCTCCCAGAGTGCTGGGATTGCCAGCGTGCACCACCACACCCAGCTTGCTTTTTGAGTTTAACAATGTACCTCAGAAATCACTGTACATGTGTTCATAAAAACTTTCCTCAGTTTTTGCTCCCTTTTCTTCTTCTTGATTTCCAGGAGGTCTTCATGTGTTCATACATAAGTATGATGCAACCAGTAAAAATATTCCCCCATGTGTCCCTTATCTTTTCACTTTATGGACAGTTTGGTCTGTGACAGTTTGAGGAAGTAGGAAAGCAGGAGGTAAAAGCCACCACACTTTCTCTACTGTGATCTTGGGACCTCAGGCCACCTCACCCTTTCCAAGCCAAGAAAACATCCTGAATCAGACACATCAGCCTCTAAGAGCTCATAAGACAGAGCCCCACAGGGACAGTGAACGTCCACACCTCCCCACCCCAACTCAGGGCTGGTGTTGGGGAGCAGCCACCCCAGAGAGAGGTGGATCAGGGTTTCTACTGCATCTGTGAAATTCCTCCTGAGCACAACAGGATGTGGTGTTGGGTGAGCATGGTGCCCCTCCACGTTGACGAGGGTGGGGGCGGCCAGTGAGGGCAGGGCCAAGTCAGCTCTTCCAGAGGGGCTGCGCTGACTCCCCTGGCCAAGGGGGAAGTCACCAGAGACCCCAAATCTAGCACTTGGGGGTGGGGTTAGAGCTCACAGCAGCTTTGGTGAATTGTGTACAGCTCTGGAAAACTAACATGAAAACAAATAACAGCAAGTGCTGCTGCATACCGGCATCTACACGTTCACAGCTTGGACTATGCAGAGTGGCCTTTTCTCGGGGGCAAAATTTGCCAAATACCAGCCAGCACCTAGGCTCCCCCCTAAATGTAGCCAGAATGTTCTAAGTGCTTTCATGTATCATCTCACTGTAGCATTCCCACAGCAGCTCTACAAGGCCGTGACCCACTGGGGAAACTGAGGCTCAGAGAAGTAGCCTTGCCTTCAGCACCTGCTCCTCT
This sequence comes from Ctenomys sociabilis, assembly GCA_004027165.1. Lineage (NCBI taxonomy): Eukaryota > Metazoa > Chordata > Mammalia > Rodentia > Ctenomyidae > Ctenomys > Ctenomys sociabilis. The sequence continues at coordinate 13,829 of PVKA01030186.1, forward strand.
CTTCTTGTCTAAGGGATTCCTCCCAGATCAGAGCTTGCAGAGCACCAGAAATTAGAAAGAACCAGAGGATGAGCACCTCTGAGTGACAATGTCCTCCTCGTCGTCCCCCTTCTCCCTCTCCTCTTCTCATTCTTTCTCATCCTCTGCAGTACTGAGGCATGAAATCAGGGCCTTTGCAAAAAGCTATGCTCCCCACGCTTTCAAAATTTTGAAAGAGTCTCTCCAACTTGCCCCTCTGGGCTTAAACTTGACACCCTCCTGCATCAGCCTCCCAGAGCGCTGGGATTATGGGTGTGTGCTACAATAGGCAGTCTGAATAACTTCTTTAGGAAGAGAAAAACAAATCGATATTCATCAAGTGGCTATTCTGCTTAATGATTTACATGAATTATCCTTTTTAATCCTTGTTTTAGACAACATTTGTGCACCTCCCAAATCACATGTTGAAATTTTAAGCCCTGGTTTGACAGTATGAAGAGGTGAGGTCCCTAAATGTAATTAGGTCACAAGAGTGGGACTCTCAGAAATGGAATTAGTGCCCTTCTAAGAAGATATGGAGAGGGATGGTTTCTCTCTTGGCCACGTGAGGACACAAGAGATGACCGTCTGTGAGCCAGAGAGGAAGCCCTCATCGAGCCCTTCAGGTGTGGCTTTCTGATCTTAGACTTCCCAGCCTCCAGAGTGAGAAATAAAGGATCGTGACCTGGCTCATGGTGCTCTTTAGAGCAGCCCAAGCTGACTAGGAGGCCACATAACACTGCCCAAGGAGTATACAGAGGCGTGGAAAGAGAGACTCAGGGCCTGGGGAATCTGCAAGGAGGGAGAGCTGCGTACAGACCCATCCGTACAGACCCATCCGTCTGCCTCCAGTAGGTTCTTCTTCCAAGAGCTTGTTAGGCTCCACAGCAGGAGGTGGAGCATTCCACGCAGGTACACTGCCATGCCTGGAAAATCCTCTTGGGAACCTGGCTTCAGAGCCGGGCAAGCGAGTCTCATGCAGCAGCCTTAATGCGTCTTCTGGTCAGCCATCTGCCATCCCCATTTCTTCCTGGGAGCAACGGTGTGGAGGCTAAACTTGCAAATTCAGGTGTCAGGTCAGCTGGGAGGGGGCCCATTTCCCTGCTGTGTGACCTTAGGAAAATTATTGACACTTTCCATGCCTCTCTTTCCTCCCATGTAAACCATGAGCAAGTGGGTTCTACGGCCACCCCCTTGAAGGACTGTGACACTAAAGCAAGAGAATCGATCCACAAGAGGCAGTCAACACCATGACAGGAAAGCTGGCTGGCCTGATCCCCCACCTCCTGCATGCGGGGTGAGGACCCTCTGAGCTGCTCCCCCGCACGCCAGCCGTGTCTCTGCTGGCCTGCAGCATTTCACCAGGCCGAGCCACAGTTCTGTGCCTTCCAGGGCTGTGCATCCCACCCCCACACCAGTGAGCTGGGTGTCTCCAAAGGAGCCACCGCCAGCCCCACTGGTCAGCTCCCTGGCAAGCCTGTGACCACCCAGCAGACCAGGAGCACATCCAGGGTACTCTCACCCTTCGAAGTCAGAACAACTGACTCACAGCAGCCAAGGCCTGAGTAGGCCCCATGACTATCAGCTATTTTTAATTTTGAAACCTCAGCCATCTCCACCGTGAAAATCCAAGATAGTCTGGAGCTGGAGGTGGAGCTTCCCGTGTGTTGGCCTCACTGATTCTGAGCTGGCCAGCCCAGCCCCCCCCCCCGGGGGGGGGAGTTCATTTGCATGGATAAATTCTGATCTGTGGTTTTGCAAATCAGTGCTTCTTTGTGTCCCCCACAGCACTGTGCACACAGTAGGAGCTCAATAAATAGGTATTTATTGAAGTCCTCCAGAGCCCCTGATTTCACAAACAGAAGCCAGAACCCAAGCCTCCTCCCCTGCAGGACCGGCCTCAGTTCATCTGCGCAGACAGATGTCTATTCACTGGCCTGTCCCTCTGGGAACCCTGTCCTGGCTCCAAGCAGGACTGCTGAAAGGGGCCATTCTCCCGTCTGAGCAAGCCTCAGACACTTCACAGCCAAGAGTTTTCTTCTCAACTGCCTTACTCGACCTTGGAGCCCACCAGGCAGTGGACACAGCTCTGGAAGCCTGCAGTGACAGCCCACGACCTCCTCTGTCCTCTGTGACCTCCTAGGTCCTTGGAAAAGCCCTGAGGACTATGTGCTTCCCTTCCTTCCAATTGGGTAGGGCAAGTATCTATGAGAAGACCAGGGCTCCGTCCTGCGCCATAGTATCTGGGCTATCACTCCTCTCTACCCGCCATAGCAGGGCTTCATGGGTAATCAGTGACCCTAAACTGGAGCCAAAGTCTGGCTGACCAGTGGGAGGGACCCTGAGAGCCCAGGGAAGTACAGCACTCATTCCTCCTGGACAGGAAGGGGCTTCTGTGCCTGACACAAAACCTCATGGTCCATTGAGTCATGGGTGCAGCGAGTGGAGAAGAAGGGCATGACAGAGGGTGGGAGAGGGGAGGCTCTGACAGGAGATGCTGGGGTCTCCTGAGACTTCCAGACCAACTGGTCTAACTCTTGTTCTCATGGGGTCCTACAGGTAACTTCCAGCCTTTTCCTGGTCGTTTAAATGAGAGACCACACATTACACAGCACCACATTTCCTCCAGAGGTCTAGGAAGTGTCAAGAATTTCTGTTCGAGGGACAAAGAGCCCTAACTAACTGCACATCCCCACTTGCTAGGTGACCCTGAGCCAGTCAGGAATGATTGTGGGTGCCAGTTTCTGCACTCTGAAAACGCAGGTAATGATATTTCCTACCCTGTGAAGAATCGGGATGGAAAAAGCTCCAGAACAGGCCCACGGTGACACAGGGCAAGTGTCGGCTACTGTGACTATCAAGTGCAAAGACAGAGGGCTGGGGCTACAGGGGTGGCCCATTGTGTGAGAGGAACTAAATAAAGGTTGGAGGCCGAGCTGTGGAGGGCTATGGGACGCTCACACCAAATGCAGTGGTCTTGGTGAGTTGCCAAAGGCTCGGCAGCAGAAGAGAAACGCGGCTAGAGTCAGTATCCGAGCACACACTGAGACTGGAGCTTACGCCCAGAGCATTGAGCCCCATGGTCTTGTGTTCAGATCAGCCTAAGCCCTCTGCCTCCCTCTGCCTTCCCCTCCCTGCTCCGGGAATAGCACCTGCCTTGCTGCTGAAAATCACAGCCCCCCCCCACCCCCACCCCCCGCTCCCTGGATGTGACTGCAAAATCTTGCTCAAACTTGCTGAGTGAAAATAACAGGGCTCAGCGAGAAATAGCAGGTCTGGCCTGGTTTCCAAGCAGGCCCTGCTTGAGGCAAGGCTGGTCTACAGGGGCACCTCCGTCCACGTTTCCCCTCATTTCCCTGGCATTCCAACTTTCTTCCCGTTTCTTTTTTTCCCCTTTGTTCTAATTTTTTTTTTCTCCTTGAAGGGGAAAAATTTTGCCAAACTTCAGGAAGGACTTGCTTTTCGGTTAGCAACGCAGGTGTGGGGGTCTGGGCTGTTACATTTCACCTGCAGTTTCGGCAGGCTGAGGCCTAAAGAGGGGGATTTGCTAAAGACAAGGGTAGCAGCAGGGAAGGGCCTGGCTTTGGAGGGCTGCCACAGGGCAAGAGGTAGACCCAGTCTGCCTTGTGATCCCAGAGCCTCTTAGCAATTAGAACAGTTCCCGGCACACAGCAGGCACTCAATAAGTGCACACTCGGGGAAGTAATGCGAGGAGTGAATCCACGGTTTATAATAACCACATGGAAGTATAAGGGATGACATGTGGAATGTGGGTCCTCCAACCCTGGGGTGCCTCAGTGCCATCTGCAGGGTTCTGGATCAAAGCCAGGGTCCCCTCACTGGGTGGAGCAGCAAATAATGGACAGGTGGGTGGGTGGGTGGGGTGCAATGCTGTGTCAAAGCACGGTGGAAGGAGCAAGGCGCCTGTGTCCTCCCACCTCTGTCCTGCCCTGGGACCCGCACCCACACCCTTGCAGAGGGGACTGTGGAACCCACAATCGGAGTGTGGTCCCTCCGTGTACACCAGGGCAGTGGGCACAGCAGGGAGCTCCGCGCGAAGGCTGTCCCCGCGGCCCGGGTGCAGGGCTGGAGGCCAAGGCGGCGGGACAAGGGCGGGCTTTGTGGCTCCAGCGGCGGCAGGACGGCGGGTTCCGCGCCCCTTCTGGCTGGTCTAGCCCTGCATGTGGATTCCTGCGGCCGAGCCCTGGCCCTCACGCTCCCTCCCTTCTTCCCTCGGAGAAAAGCCGGAGAGCGATGCAAACCTTTCCCAAGACAGCAGGCCTCCGGGATTGGGCACAAGCGGGCTTTCCACAAGGGCAAGCACAGGCGCCCATCCGATGCCCGCCCCCAACACTGGAGGGCGGGATGTGCCTCTGTTTCCGGCCACAGATGGTAGTTCTGCCCCTGGCCCAGTGTCAGAAACCCTGAGGCAGGCAGAGCTGAATGCAGGAACAGGCGGTGGGAACCTGAGGGGGGCGGGCTCTGACTTTCCTACCTCAAGACCCCAGACTGAAGCCGCATCACCCCAGCACGCTGGGCCCCATAGAACGACCTCATGATGTCCTGCTTCTGCCCTGAGGCTGCGCTGGGGTGGGCCTGTTGGGGGATGGGGCTTGCTGGAATGATCTGGTCAATTGCTGGAGAATTGTCCTCCAAAGGAGGCAGGCCAGTGGAGATAGCTCAGTAGAATAAGAGCTTGCCTGGCAAGCACAGGGTCCTGGGTTCAATCCCTGGTATTGCAAGAAAAAAAAAAAAAAAAAAAAAAAAGGAGCAAGGGCCATGTGGAGCCCCTAGTCAGCTCAGTGCACAAAGATGCCTACCATAGCATTACTTGTAACAAAGCAGCTGGACACAAATCCACAGGTGACCATAGCTGCTTTTATTCATTGCATGGGAATTGAACCCAGGGCCTTTGCACTGAGCTGCATCTCCAGCTCTTTCTTTTTCTTTTTCTTTTCTTTTTTTTTTGAGACAAGGTCTTGGTAAGTTGTTAAGTTGCCTAGAATGGGCTCAAACTGGTGAGCCTCCTGCCTCAGCTTCCCTCAGTGATGAAATTACAGACACACATCACCCCTTCTAAGTAAAATCTCATAGATTTTGCAAATAATGGACACAGGAAAATTGTCATGCTATCCCATTAAGTGAGAAAAACATGCAACAGAGAGCAGCATGCTTTCGGTTTAAGCCCTCTGGCAGACCCTAAGGAAGCCAGTGTTCTGAGTAAGCTGATAACAGGAGCTGAACTTCAGGGAAACCAGGACTCCCGAAGCTAAGAACACAGCCAGTGACAGTGCCCAGGGTCTTCTTGGTAATCGAATGGAAGAGCAGTAGCTGGCTGTGTTTGTGATTTACTGGGAAATCTCAAAAACTACAATAAGACAATAGGCATAAAGAGAGTAACACGCATAGGAACGGCAAGATAAAGTAAATAGTATACAATAAGATGGCAGAATAACTGTATCAGTAATTATCTCTGATAAAATGTTAAAAGTCTGGGCTTTAAAAGGAAGTCTCCCCAGTTTGACTTTAAAAATAGGAATCAAAAACAGAAAGTGGCACAATTACAAATCATCCAGAAATCCACAGCCATAAGGCGGGATATTTATAAGAGAAAAAGTAAAACTATGCAGGAGAAAAGACTGAAAATGAAGGACTAAGAAGATTTACTAGCAACACTGAGCCAGCAAATGCTGTTGTACTTCTATTAAAGTTGAAGATAAAAAGCATTACTAAGAACAGGAAGAGTGCCCACCTGTGCTCCCAGCACTTGGGAGGCTGAAGCAGGAGGACCGGTACAAATTCAAGGCCAGTCTGGGCCACATACCAAAACCCTGTCCCCAAAATAAATAAATAAATAAAAAATAAAACAACTCAACAAAAAAAAAAAAGAAAAAAAGCCGGGCGTGGTGGCGCATGCCTGTAATCCCAGCACTCGGGAGGCTGAGGCAGGAGGATTGTTGCGAGTTCAAGACCAGCCTGAGCTACAAAGTGAGCTTAAGGCCAGCCTGAACTGCATAGTGAAACCCTGTCTCAAAAAGACAAAAAAAAAATAAATAAATAAAATAAAAAAAAAATAAAAAATAAAACAACTACAACAACAAAACTTACATAATTATAAAAGATTAATTCACCAGGACGCAATTAGAATTGTAAGCCTTTATGTGCATAAATTTACTATCCAAACTTATAAAACAAATAGCAATAATGGCAGATTGTTGTTATACCTCTCTTAGTAATTGAGATACCGTCTAGATAAAAGTTTAGTAAGGACATCAGGGATTTGAATTATATGACTAGGTTGAATTTATGAACATATACAAAACTATGTATACAACAATTAGAAAAGTATATTCCAAGAATAAATAAAAGTATGCAAAAATATTTTGCAAAAACATTTATCTACCAGCCACAAAGAAATCCATACTAACGGAATTACTATCATATAAGGCATGTGTCTAAATGCAATGCAAGTAGGTTAGAATCAAAAAGTAAAAGGTATCCAAGAATAATGCCATATACTTTGAAAGTTTTAAAATAAACTTTTAGATACAACTCATGAGTTAAAGAAAAAAAAAAAAAAAACACAATTAAAAGTTAGAAAATACTTAGACCCACATGACAAGGAAAATCCTCCGTATCCTAGCTTGTAAAGCATCGTTCACCCTGTCTTCCCATATACTCCTATCTTTTCAGTCGTTGGCCACAAGGCTGGGGATATAGCTCAGCGGCACAAAGACAGCCTGGCAAGTACAAGGTCCCAAGTTTGATTCCCAGTATGGAAAAAAAACCAATCAATTCTCAGCCAGTATGTAGCCAGCACAAAGTAAGTGATAAATGCCCTCGCAAGAGTGGCTCCAGGCATCAGGGTGGCCTATGGGATCGGAGGCTGAGCCAGACCAGGAAGCACCTGTACAAGGAAGCTATCTGGCATCCCCCACAAGCCACCCACCCTCACCTTCCATTGCAGTCCAACGTCAGTCATGGAGGCCTCTCCCTTTGCATTTGTGTCACTCCCCTCAGCACATGGATGCTCTTGATCCAGTCACCTTGCACAAACGTCTCCTCATTGCTGCTGCCTCTCCTCCCCTGACCCCAAAAGGCAAGGTCCTGGAAATGCCTTAGAGGAATAACTTCTGCAGCAGACTAACTTGATGTTAGCAATTTGGAGAACAGTTTCCATCACCTACTGAAGTCTAAGACCTAACAATTCTTTCCTCAGTAACTTCTGCGTGTGCCCCAAGAGCCAAGAGAAGAGTGTCCCCCGAGTAAGAATCAATGAAATGCCTCATTGATGGGATGAATAAATAATGAGAGTGATAAATAAATCATGATCTATTCATACAACAACATACCATGGATCTTTGCAAATGAATGAACCACAGCTCGTCGCAGACCGATCTGACATCATGATGATGAGAACAGTAGTGATCACGCCCTGAAAGAAAACTTCAAATAAAGTGTTTATGAAGTCGGGGCTCGGAAGAATCCCATGGTGGATGCTCTCCCACCTTCTCCAATATTCATTTCCTGTGCACGCTCCCCAACTGTCTGTCTGCACCTCCAAGAGTGGATACAACTTGGGACCATTTCCAAGGGGCTACTCAGCCCCCATAAATATCAACATATACCACATGTGACTGACCCATGGTTCTCTTTTTTTCTGAGGTGGGTAAAAATTGCTAATTTTTTCATTAGGTAGAAAGTGAAAAGAAAGAACATGGGTGTAATGACCTCTCCGCCGTCCTGCTAAGACAGCTGACACTGGGTCTTCACTGTGATTTCCCTCTACCCTCTCTGCCTCAATTCCATCACATGTCTAGGAGGAAATGCAAGGGAAAGAACAAAACCACCCAAGAACTCCCTTTTCTTATCTAGCTGAAAACAACGCCATGCTATTGAACTGGCAAAAGCCACCATGTCACAGAAACACAGGAGCTCTGCAGCTCTGGGATCTGTCCCACGGCTCCACAATGTCACTGACCCCACTGAAATTCCTCCAGGAGAAGCGGAACTAAAGTGTAACAACACTGAACAGGGACACGCCATTGTGGCCATCCCCAGCCTAATGAGGGACACGGGAAACCACTGTTCTCCATTCACGCCTGCTGGGTAAGTCAGTGAATTCTTCAGTTGCTGAAATATTTTTAAAGCTTTATTTGAATGTGGTCTTTGACCTGTGGGCTTTTATTTTATGACTTGGCATGATGTTTCTATATTTTTACAGGAAGGTCACAGTTAGAATACAGCCACCTTCAGAAAATAGCTTTTTTGTGAATCTAAAAAGTCTCACGCTGCTCGCTTCAGTGACTGGAAATGACATTCGTCTAAATGGTTCCTTTAAAAGCGGATATAAATCAGCGCCACTCACTGGCTACGAAAACATCGATGTGACTAACAGATTAAAAGTTATTTGCAGATTGCAGCATTCTAAATTTATCCTGAAAATCCACTCATGTCACCAAATATGGTTTTTCTGTAGTCCTAAAAAATAAAGTTATTTTTAAATATAGCATAGCCCAAATGCCAACGGTCTCCTTATTCTTCCCTATTCTCCCCCACACACATATCCTCTCTCACAGTGGTCAGAGAATAAAATTTCCCCATGTGGTTGCATTAATATTACATAAAAATTGAAAACAAAGCAAAAATGTTACTAAAATAAGCATTTTTTTGTGGCTTCTTTTTCTTTGTTTTGGTTATTGTTCATTTGTAAATCTAGCTGTTCACTGTATGATTTGTTGGATTACATACATTTTTGTGCTTCTTTGTTTTGTAGAAAAATCTCCCCTCCTCATCTCCCAACGTTGAGCCCAGGACCATGCTTCATGTCTCTCTGTGAAGCCTGTGAGTTTCCAGAGAGCGCAGGCGCTGGCTCAGTACCTTCGCTGAAGTTCTCCATAACACTTGCTGAAATCACCCCCGAGGAAAGCACTCCACAAGTCTTCAGAACTGAGCTCTCTCCAGGCTGTGCTAGACCTTACAGCAGCATTATGACTCGTGCCTTCCGAGTTTTCCCACTGCGCAAGTGAGAAGCCTCCAGTTCAGGAACCACTGACTGCCTCAGCTCACGGAGCTGACAGGTGGCCCAGCTGAAGTTGAGTCAGTTCCCCCGAATCCAACCCTGCACTCCTACCCAACCTGTATGCTGAATGTCCCTGCAAATAGCGGTGCTCGCTCTCCAGTCACGATTTTGACCACAGTAGGAAAGCGTCCAGTATGATTTTTGGTAGGAGCCGGCTGCGAAGCTGGTGACCAGGTCCCCTCTGAGCCTCTCCGTTGAAGAATGGTCGCACTACAGCCCTAATTTCCGTGCTGCAGCAAGGTTGCTCGTGTTAACAGTCTCCTCTGGGGGCATTTTAGTTGGGGTTTAATATTCCTTCAAATATCGTACTAACTTTTTGGTGAATTATCCCAATCAACCCAAGAATAAAAAGCTCTTCTTTCCTGAAGAAAAGACCTCTTCTTGCGCATAGTAACAACAAAACACCATAGTGGATTGAAAAATTATATATCGCATTAATGTCAGCTTTGGGGGGGAATCCAAGCTTCAGAAAAATCAGCCAATTATGTATGAATAGTGCTTCTGAAAACCAGCCAATCAGAGACAGGGTCGTGCTTCTGTCAGCCAATTAGCAGTAGCTAACCGCCATGCCTCTATAACCAAAAGTCAGCCAATCCCCAAATACCCTTGCTCCTGAAATTTCCTTAAGCCTTAACTTTGTGATTCAAATCCCCAGAATCTTTGCTTAGTTCAAAAAACTCCCTCCAAAGAAAAATACTCCAAAACAAAATTTTCCTTCACAAACTATAAATTTTGCTTTAAGTTTTCAGTACTGCCTTCCTCCTTTTGGCATACCTACCTACTAATTCTATTCTGGGAGTTTAAGAAAATAACCAGAAAGATACATAGAAATTTAGCATTAGGCATGACATTATAATGCAGAAGCAACGCGTATACAACAATAAGGTATTAGGTGTAAATGTGTTAGGGAACCAGGGAGATGGCTCAGTAGAATAAGCACTTCCCTGGCAAGTGCAAGGGTCTGAGTTCAATTCCTAGTTCCGCACAAAAAAAAAAAAAAAAAAAAAAAAGCTGAGGCAAGCGTAAATGTGTATATCTCCATGAAATGGGATGAATGAAAAAAAGTGTGTTGTAGCAGATTATTTTATTGGTGGGTACATGAAAATGCCCACGATATGTTATGTGCAGAGAACAGCAGATTACTATGTAGTAATAATTTCATTTTGTAAAATATCATACTATTCTTATGCAATACATGTATAGAGATAAAAGACTAGCTTACATACGAACGTATCCATTATTATGGGACTAGAATTATAGATCATTTTCTTCTTTTCCAATTTCAGCATTTTCCTAATTTTAGGAAACAACAACACATTATTTCAGTAATTTAGGAGAAAAGATGTCTGCGTGTGTGCGCATGCGCGCGCGTGTGCATGTGTTTAAGATAATTATACAGCGCGGAGCACAAAGCCTCGCTGACGACACAGGCACCGGATGGACTCCTGCACCGCGTGCAGCTGCACGATGCTGAGGCACACAATGAGTTCAAGGTTAATTACATCATCCCTGCCCTTTCCTCGCACATGTGCCGTGTCATGACCTCCAGCACAGCTTGTTAAGCCGGATCCGTTTTCCTCCACTTCTCCCTACCTCGCCTTCTGCTGTGTCACCGTCCCCATACACCCATACACAGGCATACATGCACTTCTGCACCTCACAAGCGCCTCTGCTGCACATTCCCGAGTCCTCCCAGGCTCAGGCCCGTCCTCCTTACATCCTACCCAGGACAGAGCCCTCCAGTTGCTTTTTTCAGAACACTGTGTGCTCTGGCACCTTCTGCCAATGCTCTACTGCAGCTTTTCCTAGCCATAAGGTGTCTCCGGCTGGCAGCTGAGTACCAAGCCTCCCCCATACACTGGTTCTCTCGGCCTGCAGACTGTTGCATTCAACACTTAGGAACCCAGAGATTTCAGAGAAAGACACAGACTTGCAGCTTCTCGCTGACAAACAAAAGGCTACGCTGACTCGCTGACTTAGAGAAGCACCTTCCCTTTTAGACCTAGCTGATCTCTCCATTTTCTGCGGCTTCCACCACTCCTCATTCTATTTCTAACATCACCCATCCCAGAGGTCATTCAGGGTCAAGCTTACTCTGCTGATTTTCTTGCTCCATGCACGCAGGCATTTGAATGTGTGGCTTTAACCTCTATCCAAAGAATGTTAGTCAGAAGCAGCCTCCAAAATCCTTTCAGAGAAGGAATATCTTCCACATATTGCTTTAAAAGACCATTTTTTTCCTTGGCATAATCAATTCCAAAATGAGGAATTGCCTAAGAATTGCTAAAAACAAAGTGCATCTCAACTTGTTCTTTTCATAGTGTACTTATTTTCACTGGTGGTGCTTAGGATCAAATCCAGGGCCCCCATGCACTGGGAAAACTCGCTGTCACTGACCTCCCCACGGGCCTCCTAGTCGCTCTTCTAATCTCAAGATTACTGGTGGACATCTGTAGTCCAAGCAAGCTGGGCAACTGAGGCAGAAGGATCACAGATTTGAACCCGGTCAGGGCAATTAACTGACTTAGTGAGACCCTGTTTTAAAACTTTAAAAAAGGGCTAGGGATGTACCTCAGTGTACAGGCCTTGGGTTCAGTTCCTGATACCATCACCCCCAATCTCTGAATGGGCAAAAGAAAACTGAACTGACAACGTAACACAGTATTTTGACTCTCAAATGGTGGTAACTGCTAATTGAAATGGTCTAACTTTCAGTTATTATCTTTTATATTTTATGAATGTCCGTATGCATTTTTGCAGTGCTGAGTATCAAGCCTATGGCCTTGTACATACTAGGCACTCTACCACTAAGCTACACCTCAGCCCCTGTTATTTAAGAAAACTATACATGTTAAGAAAGAACCATATAAAAAAAGAATCAAGTGCTCTTATCAAAGAAAATCAGATAAATGGACTTGCTGCTTTCATGAAGTAATCTCGCACATCTTTTTCCTCTCCTCCTCCTTCTCTTCCTCCTCCTTCTCCTCTTTTACTTCTTCTTTTTGTGCCTGTTTTCCTACAAAGGCATTGTGACAAAAAGAAGAGGAAAAAACCTTATGAATAAACCATCATTTCTTACCACTGATGAACTGGCGTAGCAGGCACTCATGGAGAAGGAAGATGTGTGCGTGCAGTATTCTGGTGCATATGGAGGATGAACACAAACCTCGTCTCCAGCTTCTCCACGGGTCTTCAGAACGGGAAGCCATTGCACCTTTCACAGTGTGAAAAACAAGTAACAGCAAGCAAGCACGCTATTTTGTTAGAGGAAGAGACTAAAATGAACCTTCTCTGGGAGAGAGTTCTGCTGGGTTTTGAGCGGCTTCTCTTGGCCTTGAATCGATACCAACTTGGAATCCATGCTGTGCCCTAATCAAATCACAAGTCAAGCATCTCTTAAATCTAATAACGAAGTAATAGAATTACTATGATTCTGTGACCTCTCTAGTGGGTTGTTCTGAAGGGCGGAAGAATAATGCGTCAGAGCCAGCTCAGTGCACTGATACCCCGGGGACAGAACGGAAGAGGATGTTGCTGTCTGCAACCTATCTGTTCGCCCTCTCTTATAAAATCAGAAGTCAGGCCAATTCTACATTTACTCAGTCCCCACCCCCTTTTCTACTTCCAAAACCCAACAACAAGATCATTGAAGAGTAGTTTTACAGGGCTGGGGAGATACCTGCCCGGCAAGGACCTGGGTTTGATCCCCGGTGCCGCACACCACGCTAGCCAGGAGCCAGGAGCGCCGTACCCGCCACCGAAACTGGGCGTGGTGGCACACGCCTGTAATCCCAGCGCTGTGGAGGCTGAGACAGGAGGATCACTACAAGTCTGAGCTGCACAATGAGACCCTGTACTAAATAAATAAATTATATATATTAAAAGTAGTTGTTCAGTTACTAGAAGTCCACAGAAGAGAAGAAAGTCGCATCATATCCTGGCAGCATGAAGCTCCTGAGTCCCTCCTCCTCGTTTCCGGTTCCTTTCTCCCTCAGGCTGCCATTGTTTCCACACCATATCGTTCAGGTCTTCTCCAAACTTCCTGTACCTCATGAGGAGCTCATAAAGCGAGTCTGGGCCAAAGCCCCAGCCCAGCAAAGCCAACGTGATCCACCCCAGAAGGATCCCGGCCTATGAGTGTGCGGCGCTCCTCAGGTGTCCCCACTGTATTTTCAGAGACAGCACTCTCGATGCCTCACGTAGAACATCTAACGTTATCCTCACACTTCACCGACCTCTGAAGGCCCTGGAGATGTTCTCTCCCATTGCATTGACAGCTTAGCATCTAGTTGATCGGACCATCCTCTTGTTATGGTAAAGCAGGAGAATAGAGCTTAAATTACAAATAAAAATAAACTTTCCTTAAGGCAACATTCTAAGAAATGAGTTCAAAAGTGTGCTAAATTTAATTATAAAGACCTTTACAAGCCGGGCGTGGTGGCGCATGCCTGTAATCCCAGCACTTGGGAGGCTGAGGCAGGAGGATTGTTGTGAGTTTGAGACCAGCCTGAGCTACAAAGTGAGCTTAAGGCCAGCCTGAACTGCATAGTGAGACCCTGTCTCAAAAAGACAAAAAAAAAAAAAAAAAAAAAAAAAAAAAAAAAAAAAAAAAAAAAAAAAAAAAA
>PVKA01030187.1:0-27560 GCA_004027165.1 Ctenomys sociabilis
GTGCTGGTGTGTCCTCAGAGGTGCTGGCATGTCCTCAGAGGAGCTGGTGTGACCTTAGTGGTGTTGGCACTTGGGTGTCTACAGCTGACCTTCATCCCAGCTTTCTTTTTTTCCCCAAGCTAATGGGGCAGTTGAGTAAATGCCACCTTCTTTGTCTTTTTTTCAGCCTGCTCTAACAAAATAACAAAGGCCACGTGGCTAAAATGGCAGACATCTACCCATTCCAGTTCTGAAGGCTGCACAGTGCAATAGCAGGAGGTACAGTTGGTTTCCAGTGAGGGATTCTTTTGGGTCTGCTCTCACATTGGCAGGGGAGGCAGGGCAAGGGGGAACCTTTGATCTCATTAGGGGCACTCTCTGTGCCTGGCTGTCCCCCCAAAGCCTCAAGCACTCATGGGACGGCTTCTAGAGTTTGTGATTAATTCATGACCCAATGCTGGGATTATGGGTGTGAGTGCTCCACCCGCCCTGGGCCGGCTGGGCAGCCTGAATACAATGTAAGGGAGGGAGCGAGGCCTGCTGGCTGCTGCAGCCGCTGCCCCTCCCTCTGCTCTTTGCTATTTCCTGCTACCTTGAGCTGCTGTCCTCTGCTGTGTGGAGCCCGTGAGTGTAGACTGAAGCCTCCACAAACTGTGAGCTAAATAAACCTTTCCATTCTTAATTCTGGCTGTCGGATATTTGTCCCAGCAATGAGAGAAAAGTAACTAAGACAGGCACTGATCCCCCCATTTACCCAATTATCTTCCAAACGCCCCATCACCCTGGGGATTACGACTTCAACATATTAATTCTGGGAGGTTACAAAAGTTTAGGTCATAGTATCTCTGTCACATTTTTCTAGACAACCAGTTTCTGAATAAGGAGCATAAAGCCTTAGTATTTAACTTACCTTCCACTTGAAAAATGGGAACATTAATACATGCTGCTTAGGAGTATTGTAAAGATATTTTAAATTTTTGGGGGGGACAATGGGAATCAAACTCATGACCCCACATGTGCCAGGTAGGTGCTGTGCCACTGAGCTGTGTCACCAGCCCTTTAGTGTAAAGATGAAATAAAATCACATTAATAAAGCATCATCCCAGATGATGCCCATCATATGGTCAGGGATTAAGAGATTACGGATTCGCAGGGTGGATGCTGCAGCCCCCAAGCTCTGGGCTTAAATCCTGGCTCTGCCACTCACTAACTTCAGAACACAACAACTTATTTAAGTTTTTAAACCTCAATGTTCTGATGGGGCAAACAGTGCTAAATAATGTTGTCTCGCTCACAGGGTGGATGGGGCATTAAATGTAATATGCATATAAAATGTTTGGCCATGTCGTAAGTACTCAATAACAAGATAGGGTATCTTGGCTGTTTGAAACTGGGAAATTTTGAGACTGGGTGAATCTAGTTTCTTGACAGCACTTGGGATTAAACTCAGGACATTCACACTGAGCTTCACACTCAGACCTTTTTATTTTAAAGCAGTGTCTTGCTAGCACTGAGTTGCCCAGGCTGGGCACAGGCTCGCCATCCTCCTGCCTCAGCCTCCCAGATTGCAGAGGATACAGGCGCAAGCCACTGGGCTACCCAGTCACAGAGACTCGCCGCATCTTCAAGCTTCAAAGCTTGAGGCTGTCCTCCCGCTCTGCTTTGCTTATTCTCTACAGGTCGTCTCCCAGGTGTTCCTATGGGCCCCACCTTCAAGCACACTTACTTTTATCCTGCTTCTTTTCCCACTGTGGTAGTGCCCTCAGCCAAGCCCCTGGATATTGACGCAGCCTCCTGGTTCAAAGCTGCAGTTCTTCCTGCGTCCTCCTCCGAGGCGCAGTGTGCTCTGCTTCTTCGGGGTCCACCTCCCCCAACCCTTCATGCGCTCCCCATGCCTCATTCCTGTCCAGACTCGCCAGTTTACTTCCTCTTCCTTAGACACACCGGCCTGCTCTGTGTGGCTGCAGCTTCCTTCTTCAGTGCTTTGCGAGGTATCTGTGGGACTCACGCCTTCCCTGCTTTGTCTCTGCTCAGAAGCCCCTGAGTGCTGCCCTCCCGCATGCACTGCCTGTGTCTGCTGGTAGCCCTCAGCCTAGCCAGCGCGCTTCACTTAGTTATCATGCTTACTGCTCACTGTCCGCTTCCTTCTGCTGGAGTATAAGCTCTAGAAGGACAAAGATCTTCACCTTTGGTTTATTGAGATAAAGTCCACTGTGTAGCTCAGCTCTGAACTCACCAAGATCCTCCTGCCTCATCCTCTGGAGCACTGGGATTACAGCTGCGCGCCACCACACCCGGCAAGGATTTTTATCTTGTTCTTGGTTCTATCTCCAGTGCCTAGAACAGTGCCTGGCCCTGTAAGCATTCATCACACATGTGGCAAATGATTAGACCCAAGGAAAGCAGCAGCTTTGAAGATTTGGGAGGAGGGTATTTACACATTTAAAAAAATCAATTTAAAAATCTGGCTTTGCTTTTCAGATTTCAATCCAAAGTTTAAACATTCTAGTGAGGAATGGATAAAATGGATCTACTAACCTTGGCTCCATATTGCCCTCTGTCACCTGTGGTGGAGTGGCTGCTCTCTCAGCAGACCCTCTCCAGGTTGCTGTGGCACCAACCCAGCCCTCTTTCCTTTTTTAAGAAAATTTATTTATTTATTTGTTTATTTATTTATTTATTTATTTGGTACAGGGTCTTGCTATGCAGCTCAGACTCATAGTGATCCTCCTGTCTCAGCCTCCTCTGTGCTGGGATTGCACGCATGTACCACCGTGTGTGTATGCTGTGTACTACTGGGGTTCCAGGCGCAGCACACCCAGAGTTCTGGGGCCAGCAAGGCATGCAGTACCAGGGATTGAACCTGGGTCATTGTGCTTGCCATGCAGGTTCTTAGACCACTGAGCTATTTCCCCAGCACCTCCTTTCCTCTTAGAAGCCTTTCCAGTCTCCCGAGCCATCTGAGAGGTCTTCCTCTGATACACTGCTAACAGCCAGAGTGACCCTGCTCCCATTTGTAAGGAAGGAACTCCATTCTCAGAAGACAGATTCCCCCATTGCCCTGGCTCTTCATTCATGTTTTGAAATAATTAGATGCTGGAGTGATGGACCACGGAAAACCAGTTCTTTTTCACTCCTGAACAGATAAAAATATTCTTGAATACATGAAACAAAAATGTTACTGCTTTGGGAACACAGATCAGAGGGTGATGTGCTTGTAACTGTGTTAATTGGATTTCTACAAGGAGCTGTGCAGTTGGGTGAGGTTTGTCTGATGAAATGTAGGCGGTGGCTGCAGCTCCAGCTGGAGACTCAGGGCACCTTCACGGTCGGCCTTTGCACCAGCTGGAGAGAGGAGGAGGCCTGGGGAAGTGCCTGCAGCCCAAACTTTTTATCAGCAGCTATGGGGAGGACATCATTGCTCTGATTTATCCACAGCGTTAATGAATGTTGCATCAGAGGTAATGACCTGGAGTGGACTTCCAGAAAGCTCTGCAGATGCTTCACTGCATTGTGTTTTATCTCAAGTACTGCAGTATGCAGTATCCAGCATTACCACTGATATCATCTATTGAGAACTCATTCACAGGTCCTTTATTAAGGTTTAATTAAATTTTATGTTATCAATTAGGATTAATCTACATTGAGTCTGAATTAGAAGAAGCCAATTATAAATAACACCACTTCTCATTTATTCCTGAATATAAAATGAAGGGTTTCAAGCTTTCTTTAAAAAAAAAATAACAACAACCAAGTAAAATATGCCCTTCCCAACTCAAATGCATATTTTAAAGAGTTGTATGCCCAGGAGAAAAAAAGTTTTATTAAAAGTAAGTACAAAAGATGGTGATTCTCAAGAGAAGGTGTTAGTAGACAAAAAAAAAAAAAATGGAAAAAGTGAGGGAAAGGAGAGGCCAGGAAAAGGCTTTCAATCCGGACGTTTTCCCTTGCAGCCGTAATAGAGAGTGAGACCAAGGGTCTCGCAGTGATGGCATCTTGGTTTCTCAAAGAGGCTGTATGGGCTTGTGCCCAGGACTGCGTTCACAGGTGCTTGTAAGTATTTCTGGCTCCCTTCATGGAACTGAGTTCCCTTGCCCTACCTTGGAGTTGAACATGGACATGGGGCTTGTTTGGTCCATGCCATGCAAGAAGCAACAGGTCTATCAGCTCCAGATGAGAACTCAGAGTTCCATTTGCCACATCTTTTCTCCTTGCTGCAGCAGTCCTGAAAATAGAGCTCAGACAGAACCCTCATTAGTTCAAGATGAGCCGGGTCTTAGTTACCTCTGCATGGCTTGGATAAAATACTAACATGCAACATTTAGAACAAGAGTGGTTAGTTTTGGTTCACCTGTCTAGTCCTTGGTCCTCTGACTCCAGGGCAGGAGGAACTCGCCGCGAGGGTCTGGAGGAGGAGCACTGCCCAGGTCCGGGCCTCAGGGAGCAGAGAGCGGAGGGGCTAGGGAGGGTCACGTGGCCTTCAGGGTCTGGCCGGTGACCCACCTCTTCCGACCCGGCCTACTTCCTAGCTATGGAGTCGTCTGCGGATTAATTCAGCTATGAGTAGAGTGCCCCTGAGATCCTTTCCACATACAGGAAGATTTGGGGAGTGTTCAGATCAAAGCCACCACACATGGGTTAAGCAGCATCATAAGGAGTAAATTCCTGTTGTCCCCAAACCACTGAAACGTAGGGGTTTTTGTTACTCCAGCATGACACACTTCACACTGCCTCATAGCAGGTATTCAGTAAATATTAATATTTACTATTATGGTTGCTATAGCTGGGGTTATTTATGTTACACCTAAATGTCCCTTTTGGAATTTTCTGGCAATATATCCGAAGTTTGTTTAAACTTTTAGCACCTCAGTGTCTGACCTTCCCTTATCTTTGGAGTAGAAATCTCACATCAGACACTGGCGTCCCCCGGCTGAGGAATTGGGGAAGCCTCACAGCGCGGGAACCATGTACCTCCTTTCCTCTTGGCATTACGTATCCAATCCCATTGCGAGCCCAACCTCGTGATAACCACACAACTATGAAGGCGCCGTGTTTTCTTCCTTTTTTTTTAATTTTAAAGAGGAAAAACAATAAAAACTGATACAAGCTTTCAAAATAAGGTCATAGGCTGAGTAACGATAGTTTATACATTGCTTATAGTTACCTTCAAAGTAGGTTCTCGGAGCACAAGATACATGAATGAAAAATTGATCAAACAATATAAGCATGAACCTTTCTTTTCAATGAAGAGAAATTACTAGTATAACTCTCTTAACTATTACACACACACACACACACACACACACATATATATATAATTTTTTTTGCTTTTCCCTTCCTTTTTTCCTTTATCCCACCCCAGTTTCTCTTTTCTTTTGAAAAATTTCTTTCCATTTCACAATTTCCAGCGTACATTTTGGATCTTTACTCTTTAAGCTTCTTACACTAGGGAACACAAGGTTTACACAGGGAGTCTGATTTATTTCACTTGTGAGCATGGTCTCAGGTTCTATCCATTTACCTATAAAGGCCTCAGGTTTATCCTTCTTTGTGGCTAAGTATACTCCATTGTACAAAAAAATCATATCTCTTTTATCCATTCCTTGGTTGATGGGCACTTGGGTTGTTTGCAAGGTTTAGCTATTGCAAGTTGTGCTGTTACAAATGTGGGTGCACATTTATCGCTTTGCTGTGATGTTTTAAGTTCTTGTGAGAAGATAACCAGAAGGGAAATATCTGGATCTGATGAGACCTCCAGTCCTAGTTTTTTGAGGAGTCTCCACACTGATTTCCTCAGTGGTTACACCAGTCTGCATTCCCACCAACAGTGGAGAAGGGCTCCTTTTTGCCCACAGCCTCTGCAGCATTTGCTATTGGTTGATTCCTTGACAACAGTCATTTTTTATGGGGTGATGGAATCTCAATTTTGTTTGAATTTACATCTCTTGAATGACCAATGATTGAACATTTTTCATGTATTTATTTGCTATTAGTATTTCTTCATCTGAGAGGTACACACTCATTTCAGATGCCCATTTTTGGATTGAGTGTTTGAACTTTGGAGGCCCAATTTTAAAAATTCTTGGTGTGTTCTAGATAAAAGTCCTTTATCTGAGGAACAACTAGCTATAATTTTTTTCCTACTCTGCACTGTGTTTTCAGTCTGTTGGTGATTTGTTTAAGCTTTGCACTGTTTTCCTGTGCAGTTGTGTTCATTAAGTGCCTGCCTACACATGTCTTCAATATTTTTACCTATTTTCTCAAGAAAGTCTTGTGTTCTCAGTTGAACATTTGAAGATTTGGCCTGTCTTCTGGCATACCTGAGGATACAGACTTCTTCTTCACAAATACCTCCAGCAAATAAAGGCTAACTTACTTCTTGTAACTTGGGCCTCTGCATATTTTCTTACTTGAGTTCATTAAGTTTGTCCTGCCGAGGTGTGGTGGGAAAACCATGTGATCTGGGAAGAGTCAGATTCTTTCAGGTGGCCAATATAGCAGAGATGCAATGTGGGACCCCTTCCACAGGCTTGGCGGGCTAGCACACCCAAAACTTGTAGAGGTAGCTACATAGCAGGAGACCTGGAGGATATCCAGGATCGATGCCAAGACCCAGTTGAAATACTACCTAGACCCAGCACTTAGAAAATGCATTTGTTTTTCATGATAAGGTTTTATTCCAGAAGGTTTGGGTTTCAAGGGACAGAAACCCAAGCCAAACCAAAAAATAAATTTATTGTCTTTTATAATTGGAAAACTCAGTGGGTAAACTCTTCCAGCTGCAAGTATGGCTGTACTTAGGAATTTAAACAATATCCTTAGCTCTCTCTCCTCCTCGTGATTTACTTCCTCTGCATCAGTTTTCTTCTCATCAGTCTGTATTCGCACATTGGCAAGAGTGATGCTGGCATCACTGAGCCCTGTCTTGTGCCAGGGATAAGACATGGCTGTTCATGCCAGGGGACCCCTTGCACCCACAAAACAGCTGGGTCTCCTTTGAATAGCTCCAACGAAAGTTCTGGGAGGACTCCAGGGCTTATTTTTCTAATCTATAAAGACCTTCTGCAAATGGAAAAGATTTTTTAAAAATCCAATAAAGAAAAAGAGAAAAGAATAGGAGTAGGCAGTTTTCAGAAGAGGAAATGCAAATATCCAGTAAGAAAATTAAATTATTCTCCTTCTCATGGGGGAAGGGGAAATGCAAATAAAAATGACAATAAGAACACTCTAGAAATTCATCAGTTTGGTCAAAATTGAAATGATTCATAATCATGGTTTATGATTGTATGGGGGAAATAAGATTCTCATACTTTGCTGATATGAATAAAAATTGCTTTAATCATTCAAAAGAAAAAATCTGGAAGTATTTATGGAAATTCAAAATATACTCACTTTTTGATTTTGCAATTTCACTTTTAGTGGGCAGAAATAAAAATAGCAATACAATACAAAAATGCTTATTACAAAATAACTGATATTTAAAAATTGGAAAAGAAGTAAATGCTCAAATTGGGAATTACTGAGTAAACTGTATCATTTCATATTTTAGAGTTTTCTATGGCATTTGAGAAAAAAAGATATCGCTACTGTTTCGGTAAGAAAAAAAAATGTGTGTAGTCTGTTCCTACTTGTGAACAGCAGCAGCAATAATAAGAAAATCTTTCATGTGACTTTTCACATCTGAAGGGTTGTGTGGAATGTGGAAAAACACAGATAAAATAGTTGACGTTAGGCTTCTTCAGAGAAAGAGTGCACGTGAAATATCCTGCTGGTTGTAGGGTTACGGTTTATGTCCAGTGATTCCCACACAGCCTCGTGTAGTCCGTCCAGAGTCCGTGATTAACTCATGATCCAATGCTGGGACCACGGGTGCGAGTGGTGCACCCGCCCTGGGGTGCAGAGCCTGAATCCTTACATCCTTGTAAGGAAAGCAGCGGGGACTGCCAGTCACCACAGCTGCTGCTCCTCGCTTTGCTGTTCTCTGCTGCCACGAACGGCTGCCCTCCGCCATGTGCCGCTCTGCCTTGGAGCCAGCTGAGTATGGACTGCAACCTCTACTAACTCTGAGCTTTCCTTCCTTAATTTTGGGTGTCCCAGCAGTGAGAAAAACACAACTGAGACATGCAGTTTGAAAGGAAATGTCACTAGAGTATGTATAAAAAGGACTAATTGCATTTCTGTTCTCGGAGACATTTACAGTGGACAAGCATACGGGAAGACCCTAAATCTTGCAGCAGACACATCAGAGTCATCCACATGTTCTGTCAAAGTCCGGTTCATGGAAAGCTGCCAAGAGTGCCTATTGGCCAGCTTTACGTATTTATTTTTCCTTTTTTATTTTAAAGAAAAAATCCCACAAAATTGCAGAACCAGTTTCCGCTGTGACGTATGGTGCCATGCTTGGGCTTGCAGGGCCTTCCATCTTGGGCACAGGGACTGAGTCTAGAGCTGCGTCTTCCACGTTAGCCAAATGACAAGTACTCTGCCTGTGCACGGCGGGCTGATCCGCTCTGCATTGTGAAAATATCTTTGCTGCTCATGACCTCCGGGTCTGTGGCACTGTTAGAGGTGCGAAGGCACCTATGGCTGGTTAGTGCCCCTCCTGCGCTGCGTGTGGAGGCCCGCGTGAGATGAGCTAGGGAGGAAGCCCTGCCTCTTCTCCTCTTACTCCCCGGGATTGAGCCAGCGACCCGCACTGCTCCTAGCGAGCCGGCTCTCCGTGTGCACCGCCGTCCGCGCATCCACATCGCGAGCGTGCATCGAGGGCCAGGCACGGCACCAGCCTTGCTTTGGCGTCTGTGTTTCCCACACTTATAGTCAATAGCTATTACTATATGGAAATGAGATAACAGAACACTCTTGTAAGAAATTATTGAATCAAAGGAGAAATAAAATATACAGTCGAGGACCATTTAGAGAACAATGAGCACGTGAATAATAGACATAAAAGCTTGCAGGATAGAGGCAAAGGCCTTTGGTTGCTTTTTATTGTTCCCCATTAAAAAGTAAAGTTAGCTTTAAAGTCAAGAAGTATGGAAATTAGTAAAAATTTAAAAGGATCAAGAAAAATGAATCCTTGAAATCCCTTCAAGAAGAAGGCAGAAACCCACAGCTCCTATGGCAAGGAGCAAGGCGTGATAATCGCATACAAGAGGATTGGGGAAGGAAAGTAAGCTCCGAGAAACTGGCTCGGGAAGGGGCACCAAGCCGGTGCAGAGTAGGTGGTGAGCGGCTCTAAAGGCGTGGGGGGATCAGACCCCCATGGCGCCGCCGCCACGCGCGACTCTGCGCCAAGACGCGGAAAGAGGGCGCGCGCTTGCTTGTGACACACGGATTGAAAGATCTGACTTATTAAGGAGGAATATGTTTGCATGGAATAAAATTATATAAACCTAAGAAGTTAGCGTATGCCTAAGTGATAATGCTAACATAGCCTCATCGAACAGAGATTTTTCTAATGTTTGTAGTCTTCCAGTTTTCCAGTAACAGATTCTTTCTAGAATCAAGTCAGCCAATGGTTCCAGGTTATAGAAAAGCACAGAAAACCCTTTAATTCATTTTATGAGGCATCTACAGCCCTGAAACCCAAAATTGATGAATATGGTGGGAAAAAGAGAAGAACAACCCGCTAGATGAAAACTATAAGTACAATAATAGCAAACAGAATTCAGTAACACACTAATAGAATCATTCACTGTGACCAAGTAGGCTTTAGCCTGGGAATGCCAAGACTTTTGTCTTTCAGATTACTTTATTAAAAAAGAAATAAAATAATGCCTTATAAATCAGTCCTCTTTGGTGTCCCTCCTCTCCTTTCATCTCCTCCTTCCCTCCCTTCTTCCCCATCCCTCCTCCTTTTTCCTTTCTTCACTTCTTTCCTCCTCCTCTCCCTCCCTCCTTCTCTGTCTCCCTCCCTTCTAACTCCTATTCCTTGTAAAAGTCAGAGGCAAAAACTGTGGTATTTTGAATTTGGTGTCTATTCTTCCAGTCTATGTTTTCTATCCCTGCAGAGTTTGCCCATACCCATCAATATTTAGCTACATATGTTTTTGTATATTCTTAAAATTTTGTGACTGATTTATTCTAAATGTGTCCCTGTGGAACTTGCTTTTGTCCTTTTGGTATGATGTTTTTGAGATTTATCTCTGATGACATAAGTAGACCTAGCTCTCTCATTGTATCAATGCATCCTTTTTAATTTATTTGTCATTTTTCATAGGTAGACATTGCTATGGGCCAAGTGTTTGTGTCCACTGCAAGTTCCTTTACTGATGTGCTAATTCCTGACATGATACCAGGAGGTAGGAGTCTTTAGGAAACAAACCATGAGGGTGGAGCCCTCTTGAATTGAATTAGTGCTCTCCTAAGAGGAACTTTCCCTGTGAGAGCAGGGAGCAGGCTGCCAACTAGAAAGGTACCTCACCCAGCCTGTAAATCTCATTAGGCAGCTCTAGAAGTCCACTGAACTCACTTTTATTGATACTATGGAAGCAGTTATAAAGTGTGTGTGTGTGTGTGTGTGTGTGTGTGTGTGTGTGTGTGTGTGTTGCTGGGAACTGAAGTTAGGGTTTTGCGCATGCTAGGCAACTAGTCTACCATGGAACTACATTCCCAAACCCTTCATCAAGTTTTTGACTAATGACCATATAGCACCACAGAGAAGCATGAGATAGACTATGAGAAAGAATCCAGGCATCATTTATAAGTGAAAGCACTGCAGGATAAGAACTTAAATAACCTCAGTAAGGCAGGTTGTGCAGTGGTTTGGATATGGGTACACATCCAAAACTCAGGAACAAGATAACTATGATTAAAAGTCTTATTTGCAACAACAAAAAATTTAAAGCAACCAGATTGCTTGCAATGTGACATGTATGTGAAGAAAACTGGACACTTGCCGAGCAATATAGTTTAAATAAATAGATATTTCAGTTGCCTGTATTAGGCCTTAAAGAATTGAGATATTTAATTGCTCCCCAAATTAACTGACAGGCTTAAGGCAGGCGATTTGCATTTTTCTGCAGCTTAATAAAACAACTCTATCATTTGATTACAACAATTTGAAAAAGGTGAAGTGCCAGATGTAATAACTTTATGTAAAGCTCTAGTAAAAGAGCAGGGTACATTTCAAGAATTCAGAGTTAGGTAAATGGAACGAGTATCTGTGTGGCTTCATCAATCAGGAAAGACGGTGGGAAGAACATAAGTGACATAAAGACAATCTTTAAAAGAAACATCAAAGAATGAGCGTGTTGGTACCGAGGCTGGCCAGGTAGAGGGACCCACAGTGTCTGCCTGTGAGGTTCACTTTGTGTGTGTACCAGTTGCCTAGCACATGCAAGGCCAGGGCTGCAGGACGTCAGACTCATGCCATCCTTACTTCCCCTTCTGCCCGTGTCTTCTATGAGGCCCCCACAAAAAGGCTGTGTGGTAGAAGTCACTCTTGGACTGACTGCGTGGCATAGGACATTATGGGTGGCTAACTTACCTGTCTCCAAATGAGGATGCTTATGATGTTAGAGTGCTCCCCAAGCGAGGCTCAGAGGCGCCTGGGAGCCTGAGCGGTGGTTAGTGTAGGCTCTGCCTCACTTGTCCTCTCCACCACAGAGCAGGGAGCATGCTGGCTGCTATGGGAGTGGGGGGGCATCTGGGGTCTCAGCCAATGATGAATAGGTCTCTGACATGGGTGGGTGGTGTCGCAGCAGTGTGGAGTGGGAAGGAGCATTAAGACGCTCCTACTATTTTGCACAGTGTGGACCAGGAGCCAGCCAACTTTCTACCAAGGGTAGGTGGGTGGTGACTATTTCAGTCTTTGTGGCTGAGTGGCAGCAATTTGGCTGTGTCTTCAGAGCTCAGAAGCCACCGGCAATAGATAATAAACAAATGGGTATATTTTATATTTCATTGGAAGTTTATTTACAAAAATAAAGATGAGGAATTTTTCCATAGGCTACAGTTTAAAAATTCCTGGTTTAGAACTTGATTTTTAAAATTTATTTGTCTGATACAGGGTCTCACTATGCAGTTTAAACTCATAGTGATCCTCCTGTCTCAACCTCCCCATCACTGGGATTATAGGTGTGCGCCACCATGCCTGGTTTCAGGGTTAGCACGGCATGCGGTACTGGGGATCAAACTTAGGTCCTTGTGCTTGCCAGGCAGGTGCTTAGACCACCAAGCTATTTCCCCAGCCCCTAGAACTTAGCTTAGCAGTTAAACCCATTTCTACTGCTTCTTTGTGTGATGTTGGCAAATTATTTCTGGGGATGCTGTTTCTCTCACCTAAAGTGGGGAGAATAAGAGGTCTGTGTCATAAGTGCTCAAGGGGTGTTAGTTATTGTTACTCAGTGGGTAGCAAAGAGGCTCATTTGCTGTGAGGGACAGTGGCTCTCAGGAAGGTCACCCGAGGACAAACATGATCCTCCTTCCAGGCTCAAAAATAAAATCAGAACACTGATTTTTCTTAACACTTCTGTCAAGAGACATAATTCCAACATTTCGAATACTTGGTAACATCTGTTGGCAGGTCTTGGGAAAAACTTACATCAAATCTAAATTCCTGAAGGATCTGTGCTCATTTTTGAACCTTCCACTTGGAGAGCGAACTTGAGATTTTTCATGAAATTCAGACAGGTCAGAACTTTCTGGTTGCTTGGGAGACCTCGTGACTCTCCTCACAAAAACATTCTGGGGCTGTCGCTCTGTATCCCTGCAAAGCTTCTTTCTCAATGGGGAGTCCTTTGCTGGTAGATGTTCAGGGGCAGCGTTCATTTTCCTTTTATCTTCTGTGCTGTAGCAGAATGTCCCCAAGTCCCTGCCTCAGGGGCTACTTGTGTGGTGACACAATTTGTCACTGTCAGGATTCAATGTGTGGCCTCTGAAAAGCTGGATTTATTTGATCAAAGGGCCCCTGGCATTAAGATGCCCAAATTATTTTATTTGATATTTTTCAGAATCCACAAGTCAGTGTCCAAAATGTGTCCTGCAGCTGGCTCCTTACCTGTGTCCCCACTGTGCTGGTCTGAGCCATGGTTCTCGCCCTGACTTCTATAGGGGCCTCCTGGTGGCCTCTCTACTTCTCTTAACTGTCCCCATCAAAAATCACAGCCCTGCAGCCGGCACCCACGCCTCACACAGCAGCCAAAGTGATCTTGGAAAAATGCAGCCCAGATTTTACTAAAACTCTTTGGAGACAGGGTCTCACTCTGTGGTCCCAGCTAAGCTTGCACCCTTGGACTCCTTATGCAACCCAGACCAGCTTCAAACCCCTCAGCTTCCCACCCACTGGGATTACAGGTGTGTGCCACCATGCCCAGATGTATATTAAAACTTTTGAAGGTTTATTCATTAATCTGAGAATAAAACACAAACTTCTGGTGAGAGTGGCCTGCAGGGCCGTGTCATCTGGCCCTATCTATGTCTCCCCCTTGTCCGAAGGCCTGGTTCCCCGGTGCCTTCTATTTCTCACATGCATGGAAAGCTGCCCCACCCTCTCCAAGACTGGGACTTCGTAAATGCTGTTTCTTCCTGGGGCACCTGCTTAGTCTCTTCTTCATGGGGCAATAACTGTCATGGACTTGATGGCTTAAAACAGCACAAATGTTTAATTTTTCAGCTTTAGAAGTCAGAAATCCCCAAGGAGTCAGCCAGGGTAAAAGCCAGGCGCACTGCAGCTGGAGCCTCTAGTGGAGAAGCCATGTCCTGCCTTGTTCCAGGAGCCGACACTGCTTGCCTGCCAGGCACCCTGGGACCTGTTGCCCTATCTTCACATCTTCCCTGACCCATTGGGTTCCCTCTTCCCTCACAAGGGGTTTTGTGATGGTTGACCTGAGTAATCCCGCATAATCTCTATACCTCTTGATCAATCCCTCTGCCATAGGATGTAATCTGCTCACCTGTTCCTGCTGTCAGACGTGGAGGGCTTTGGGACTCCCATAACCTGCACTCTTTTCTGTCCTTTCTGACGTGGCTGACTCCTTTCCGTCTTCCGCTCACTCCACAGGTGCCTCTTCAGAGGGCCTTTTCTGCTAATCTCATCCTCCTGCGCTTCCCCTCTTTTTCTGTTTTCCAGAACCCTGCTACATTTCTCCATGATAAATTCTCAATAGATATGCACCTGGTTTTTTTAAAATCATTTATTTACTTAGTACAGGGTCTTGCTATGCAGCTCAGACTCTGAAGACCTGGGTTGCAGGTGTGCACCACTGAGTCTGGCTGTGTGGCCCGCATGGTGTGCCCTGGGTTCAGGGGCTGCACAGTATACTGTCCCAGGGTTCAAATCCAGGTGCTTGTGCTTGCCAGGCAGGCACTTAGATGACTGAGTGGCCTCCTTAGCCCCTTATGCACCTATCCTTTTGACCTCTTCTCATGGAAGGAGGAATCTACTTCCTAAGGCTGAAAACTTCTTCACTACCCAGATCTCGGCCTGTGCCTCAGCCCTGCCAAGTCTCCTAGCCAGCAGGGTCTTCTTTTCCCCACCCGCAAACCAGGTCCTGCCCCATCCTGAGCTCAGCTGGAATACAGTGGAAGGGCAGGTGCCAAGGGTCTGGGCTTGTGCCAAGGCAATCTTACTCGTAGACTCCCATGTTCAGTTTGGGAGACCCCACGCTTCTCAGAGGGGTGGTAGATACTATCAGTGCTTGTTCAGGCAGAGCAGGATTAAGCTCACAGACATGAGCCTGCCCCACCAGTTAGACTCCCTTCGCATTGTCTGGGCCAGGAAATGGCCTGTCTGGGTGGAATGCTTTCGTGCGCTGAAATTTATGATATTAATCACAGCTCGGCGAGAACCTCCTCCAGCAGAAGGCTCTGTGTTTCAGATGGGGCTCCCCAGCAGCAGGGCCAGAGAGGAAGGTTTGCATAGATGTGATTTATGAGGAGGGAAACGCAGAGAGGGGCGCGGAGAACAGAAGGAGTTAGGAGGAGCGCCGGCCAGGCGAGGCCAGGCTCCGCGTGGCTGGCTCTCACACGGCGGCCCAGGGGCAGCGCCGGCTGCCACTCATCCTCGTCCCCTTGGGACAAGAGAGTTGGCTGTTTGTCAGTCTCCTCTCCAGGCACAGGCTGCCTGCCAGGGAATGTGAATTCCCGGACACTCGGCCGCTAGGCACTTGCAGGTCGATTAAGAATGCTTCTGACCCACTGCAAGTACAGGGGACTGAAATAACTTCCAGGATCACCCGGGCAGGGCAGGGTGGAGGACTGGGCACTGGCGGGGAGGGCCCCCGAGGGCCCCGCTGTGGTCCTGGCCACAAGTGGGCCACTTGTGCCTTCCACCGGTCTGTCCCTCGCCAGCTCTGCACCAGGCTCTGCGGGTGCCAGCACGTGATCCAGCCCTCGCTGAAGTCTGCAGTCACACAGAGAAGATGTAGACATTGAGTTTCAAAAGCCCACCAAAATGAAGAATTGTGATTGTGCTTCAGACGCGTTGAGAGGACTGGCTGCCTCCTGCATGGGGGATTGTCTGGCTGGTGGGAGGACTTGGAGCTTCCTTCTGCAGATGCAGGACCCAAGCTAAGGGCTGGAGGCACACAGGGGAGGACGCAGCACCCTGAATAGCATTATAAGCCAAGGGAGCGCGTGCAAGGGTCCTGAGGCAGGGCCGCCAGGAGGAAAGGGAAGAAGGCTGGTGTGGCCGGCCCTGGCGGCAAGGGGACGGAGACAGGGGCTGAGCCCTTGCCCGCTGAGGGATGACTCTCCCTGTTGGCCACCTGATTTCTTTTCAGTCCTGCCAACATCTTCCAGGCGCATTTGTGGGCCGTTCCACTGTGTGTTCCCGGGAAGCAGAGGAGAAATGGGCACACAGAAAGGGTGTGGGATGGGGGAATCTATTTCCAGCTCTTCATCTTTTCCCTGCTGAAGCTTATAGCTGAAATTAATACATAAATTTACAGCCACGAGTCAGTTGTGATAAATAATCCCAGAAGTGTCCCGATTATTTACATTTTTATGGAATCTTGCCTGAGCAAACCCAGAGAGCTCACCAGGCACTTGAAGAATTATGTCTTGTTCAAAACCAATTTAATAGCAATGGAAAATAAAGCCATCTGTGGGAACTTGTAGAGCAGGGTAGTAATTCTCTGCCAGATGAGCAATATACAAAAAGCACCAAATCAACCCGAGCACACCAGGCGCCCGGTGCTTCAAGGGGAAGCAGCAACGCGCTCGCACGGACTGTCTGAGGACGTCGGGTCTGGGGTGCCTTTCGCTCCCGTGACACACATTCTCCCGGTCACACGGAAGCACGCGGAGGTGCTGTACGATCACTGTGTCCAGAGGCTGTGTGCAGGCGGGAGATAGTGATCTCTCGGTGGAGCGCGCTTTGGGCCACGGCGCTGGCACCTGTCGGTTCTGCTACTCCCAGCTGTGTGGCGGTGGGCCAGTCATTGTTTTTTATTTTTCTAATGTAGGAAGTTTCTTCTGTTTATTCCTAGGCGTCTTTCCCAGCCCAGCGCCCAGCTTCCTCTTTCTTTTTTGCTTTATGGATTATCTTTAATTTTTCAAACAGCTTTATTGAGGCATAATTTACATACATTAAAATTGACCCACTTTAAATGTACAGTTCAATGAGTTTTAGGAAATTTTTATAATTACACCATTCGCTCCAAATCCAGTTTTTGAGTGCTTCCAACACCTCTCAAAGTTCTCTCAGTTCCTTTTATCGACAGTCCCTCCTCCGACCATCAGCTCCGGGGCCGCCAGGGTGTGAGCCATCTCTGCAGTCTGCCTTACCTAGAAAAGCCACATAAACAGAAGCGTACGGCATGCGGGCTCCCGTGCCTGGCTTCTCCTCCCTCTGTGCTTCCAGGATTCACCTGAGTTATCTCAAGCACGACAAGTCTGTTCCTTTCTGTTGTTTCATGTCATGCATGGTTTCCTTATCCATTCATCAAGCGGCAAACTTGACAAATTGTGCAGTTCCTGGCTCTTGCAGATGCTGCTGCTATAAGCCGTTACCCAGACGTCTTTGTGTTGATACTTGCATGAGACCTGAATAGTTGGAGTTACTGCTCGGATAGTAGTTTAGGAAACTTCTTTTTTTTTTTTTTGCAGGCTGGGGGATTGAACTCAGGCCCTTGTGCTTGCCAGGGAAGCGCTTATTCCACTGAGCCATCTCCCCAGCCTCCAGGAAACCTCTTGATTGTTTTCCAAAGAGGTTGTGCCCAACGCCCACCGTCAGTGTCTGAGGATGTCTACACCACAGCCTTACCACATATTCATGTTACTAGTATTTAAAAAATGTAACTGTTCTAATAGGTGTGTGGTAGCATCTTATTGTGCTTAAATTTGTATTCTATAATCTCTTACGGTATTAAGCGTCTTTCTACATAAATTTTGATCCACTGGTATATCTTCTTTGGTGGATTGTTCATTCATAGGTTTTGTTTTTATTAAAAAGTTGGGTTGCTTGCCTTATTAAGTTGTAAGTATTCATTACACACAACACAAGCCCTTTATGTGTTTTGCAAATATTTCCTTTCATTCTGTGCTTTGTGCTTTTGCTTTTTCTTAGTGCTGCCTTCTATTTTATTTTTATTTTTAGGGTTTTTTTTTAGTGCTATCTTTTAAAGAGTAAAAATTTTAAGTTTTAATGGAATCCAGTTTTCTAATTGTTCCCTTAATAGGTTGTATTATTAATGCCATTTAATTTTATTTTTATGTATTTGGTACAAGGTCTCACTATGCAGCTCAGACTCGTAGTGATCCTCCTGTTTACAGCCTCCCCAGCACAGGGATTACAGGCATGCGTCACCACCCCTGGTCTTGGTAGCAGGTTCAGCATGCCAGGGGGCACAGCTGCTGAGGCATGTGGCACAGGGGATTGAACCCTGGTCCCTGCACTTGCCTAAGCAGGCACTTAGTCTGCTGAGCTATCTTGCCAGGCCTATTAATGTCATTTCTAAGAAATGTTTTCCTGGTCCAAGTTCACAATTATTTTCCCCTAGAAGATTTTATATTTAGGTGTCTGATCCATTTTGAGTTAGTTTTTGTATGTGATGTGCTGTACATATCTAAATTAATTTCTCAATATATGGATCCTAATTGCTTTAGCACCATTTGCTGAGAGATTATTCTTCTTTCCTCGAGTTAGTCTGGTTCCTTGACAGAAAACATCTGACCACTCATGCATGAGCTCATCTCTAGACTTTCTAAGTTTCCTTTTGAAGAATAATTCTTTTTCCATTTGATTCTGAGTCGTAGGAGAGTAGTCAGAGAGCCTGCCTTCTTCTAGACAAATGTGCAGCACAGAGCCAGTGCGGATCACTCCAGAGCTTTCTGATGAGCCTTTGAGCCCCTAGCAGAGACCCGAAGTACCTGGTAACAGGTAGAGATGGCTTTGGTCAGCATGGGGACTTCTATCCTGACTCATTGCACAAAGCTGTTGGTTATACAGATTGTCTTAGTCCATCTTGTGTTGTTATAACAGAGCCTCTAAAGGAAGCTTCACCTGGCTCAAGTTCTGGAGGCTGGGAAGTCCACAGCTGAAAAGTCCACAGCTGGGAAGTCCATGGTTGGAAGTCCATAATTGGGAAGCCCACAGCTGGGAAGTCCGTGGTGGGAAGACCACAATTGGGAAGGCCTAGGTGGGGCAGGTGTTTGCATCCTGCTGCTGCTGCTCATGATGGGAGATGCGAGTGCCAGTGGGAGCGCAAAAGAAGCGAAGCATGGGCAGCAGCTTCACTTTAGAGCACCCATCCTGGTGATTAATCTAGTTCCACCAGTCCAAGAATATGCTCCCTAAGAAAGGCACCAGCCCATTCATGACCAACCACCTTGATCCGTGCCGGAGTGAGGGGTGGGTGAAGCCATGGGAGGAGACGGGGCACAGAAAGTACAGTGACATATGAAGCCTGGTGTGTTCAAGAAACGGTGAAGAGTGTGTGATGCTTGACTTGAGCGCGACATCGTCGCTCTCCAGTGCTGGGCAAAATATCTGACACCCAAAATATCTGAGCACCCTCGTTCTGGTCATATTTTCAGGCCACAGTCAGGGGACTCCAAGGTAGAAACAGCACAGCAGAGGGACGTGCTGGGGGAGACGGCCCTCAGCCCACAGCAGTGAGGAGGCAGCCAGAGGATGGGGCTAGGGAGGGAGACAGAGCCTTCCGGTCATGTCCCCAAGCAACCATTTTCCCACCTGGCCCTGCTACCTACCAGCACTGCGACCTCCTCAGTGGATTAATCAGCCAATAAACATAGTAGGCCAGTCAGCTTCCTGAAGCTCTAACTCTGAACATTGGTGGAAACTCTATGCTTTGGCTGTAAAGGAGGAGATGGGCAGGTGGGATGGCTGGATTGGAAGTAGCTCAGACAGGTCCACCTATCTTAAAAAGAGCATTTGACTTTTGACTTTATCATGGATAGGACAAATAGGGTTTGCTGGTGGAGTTTGTTTCCTGGGGTAAGGGGTGCATTGCTGCTGCTGTGTGGAATGAAGCAGTCAGGGCTATAATTTGTTTTGTCTCTTTTTTTCAGTTGTTTGTACTTTTTCTCTTCTTAATTTCATTTATTTATTTATTTATTTATTTATTTATTTATTTATTTATTTATTTATTTATTTATTTATTTTTGCGGAACTCAGGATCCTGCACTTGCCAGGCAAGCGCTTATTCTGCTGAGCTATTTCCCCGGCCCTTCTTTTTTTTATTTTTTCTTTTTTGTATTTTAGGGAAGGGTCTACAGGGTATTCAGGGTCTCACTACTAGATTGAACTCATAGTGATCCTCCTGTTTATAGCCTCCCAAGAGCTACGATTACAGGCACGCACAACCATATCCAGTCTTTTTTTTTTTTTTTTTTTTTTTGGTGGAACCGGGAATTGAACTCAGGCCCTGTGCTTACCAGAGAAGCACTTATTCCACTGAGCCATCTCCCCAGCCCCCACATCCAGTCTTAATCACTGTCTCAGTGTGCCCTGGGGACAGGGATGGCACCCCAGAGGATCAAACTCCTGGCCCCTGTGCCTGCTTGCAGGTGCTTTAATCTGCTGAGCTATTTGGCAGGCCCTTCCATTTCTCTTTTTTTCTTTCTTCTTCCAATTTTACATGCATATACCTAGTAATATGAAAAACTGGTTGGAAGACAACACTGCAGTACAACAAATACTGTGAAATTCTGTATCGTTTGTAATTTTTTTCTTGTAACTCTACTTTGTACTCTCTTTAAAATTTTTTTTTTAAAAAGGCAACTGCTTTGTGAGGGATGTCACCGTCCAGTGCAGCCTGTAGAACTTATTGCTCACTGGGCTGGAGGCTGGGAAGCCCGCAGTGAGGATGCTGGCAGCTTCGTCACCACTGAGGCCCCTTTCTTTGGGCTGCAGAGGACTGCCTTCTTGCTGCATCCTCACCTGGATTTTCTCTGTGCAGGGCGCCCCTGATGCCTGTTGCTCTTCTTATAGGGACCCCAGGCTTATGGGATTCCGGTCCTACCCTCATGACCTAATTCGACCTTAGATACAACTTTACAGGTTCTGCCTGTAAATATAGTCACATGAGGGGTTGGGACTGCCACATATGCATTTAGTAGCTGCCACTCAATGAACATCTGTCATTTCCTGGGTCCTGTGCTCCATAATTCCCATGCCATCTTCATTTAAACTAGATACTGTCCTTGCAACCTTGTACAGTTAATATAACCAGTTTGCACCTTACTTTTCTCATCTGTACCCATCTTAAGATGCTGTTACAAGTACTGAATGAATTACTATGTGTATAGCACTTAGGATAGTGTCTGGTACTGTGTTGCTTAAAACCTTACTGTGAATTCTTATCTTCAGACGGGGAAACTAAGGCCGAGAAGGCATAGGTACTCTGGCTCGAGATTAACTGGCAGAAACATTTTTAATCAGTGCTAGCTCTTGGAGCATTGAACCGGGCTCAGGAACAGGACCTGGGGACAGTAGGTGCTGGCGTGCATTGGGGGAAGTACGGCCTGGCCAGTCTTACACAGGTGCTCCTCAGCTTCCGGTGGCGTCTCACCTGCCAAGCGCCTTGTAAATTGAGACTACTCAGAGTTGAGAATGCACTGGACGCACCTGGCCTTCAGCCATCTCAGCTAAACTCACGCTGTAGGGTACAGTGTGAGTGGTGTCCTCTCCAGGCTATGTGAGTGCCTGGGAGCTGCAGGCGGGTGTGTGAGGAGGATCGCGCTTTGCCTGGAAAGGGGTCCAGAAGCAGTCGCTGTCTGCCAGGCTGACTGCGCCAGGGCCTGCTCTGTGATCAGCCACACCCCCTGCTGACAGTGGCTGGAAGGGCAGTTTTCAGGTGAGGTGGGCATGGGCACAGAAATGGGTACAGTGTGCTTGGAGAACGCGGAGTTCCCTGGGCGGAGGCAGAGGGTGCTTGCTGAGGGTAGGCACAGCAGAGGGAGGGGGGCCCAGGGGAGGGAGGGGCTCCTGGGCTGAGCCTCAGTTACGTCACCTGGGCCTTCACATCCTGCCCACCCGTCGCTGTAGGCTCAAGGGATGCACGGGAGAATTTTAAGCAGTAACACTTCATTTGATCTCGGCACAAACATGGACTCTGGCCAACTTGTGGGGGGAAAATCAGTTAAAACGAGAAACAAAAGTCAATTATCAGTATCCCCAAACAGAGGGCTCCAAAGAGCTGTGCAGTAGGAAGTAGCCAAAACCTGTTCAAGTCTTTACTGCTTTTTTTTTTTTTTTTTTTTTTTTTTTTTAATCTGCTCCGCGGAGGGGCCTCCAGTTCATTCCTAGAAGAAGCTTCTGATTGGCCTAATTTGGCTCACATGATCACTTACAGATCCTTGATTGACAGTGCCCCAGGGCTTTTTCTATTGAGGTAAACCCAGGGTCGCCCAAGTAAAAGTATTTAAAACATACAAGAAAGTGGGCATGGTGGTCCCAGCATTCTGAGAGGTTGAGACAGAGAGGTCCAAAGTTCGAGCCCACCCTTGGCAACTGAGTAAGACTTGGTCTCAAAATACAAAGGGGCTGTGAATGTGGCTCATTGTGTCCCCTTGGTCCAGTGCAGGAGGAGGCGGGCTGGAGGGGGCTGACGGTAGAGTCCCACTGACCCGGAGCCTGCCTGAGATGCACTTTGCAGGCGGTGCTTCTGTGAAGTTCTCACAGGTAGACTTGGTGCTCCGTGCGCAGCGCACTCTGCTTCTGCTCTTCCCCATGCTTGATTTCAGGGCTAAATATAGTCTTTTCAAGATGATGGCAGGGAGCTAGGTACATTTCTGCTGGTGCAGAAACAGAATGTTTTATGAAGAATCTTTTTTTTTTTTTTGAGTAGAGCATGTATAAATATATTGTTCAATATAGTCACCTACTTCAAACACTGAAATGATAGAGAAGCACGTGCATGCAAAGGCTGCGTTCCCGCCCTGCTGTGGCTTCTACTTCCTGCTAAGTCCTGACGCAGGCTAACACAACGTGTGTGTCCCGGGCTTTCCTCCTAGGCCAGCACTGGGTCCGACCTGGGGAAAGCTGGGCTCCTAGCGATCAGACAGCACCAGCCCAGGCTCTTCCAGTGATTGTGGGTCCCTGAGATTCCTCATGTGCTTGCTTTAGTTCCCTGGACAAGCAGTCCAGCGAGGCCTGGGAATGGGTACTCTATTCCTATGGGTGTTGGAGAAGGTAGAAATTCAACTTAGATTCTAAATTCCTTCCAGTCTTGTAGGCAGAGCTCAGCAAAGGATAGCCAAAAAGCAGAATCCTATTCACCTCTTGCTTTTTAAAAATAAAATTTTATTTGTTTATTCATTTATTTTTAATTATTTTCCATTTGTGTATTTGGTACAGGGTCTCACTACACAGATCAGACTCATGGTAACCCTCCTGTTTTCAGCCTCTCCAGTGCTGGGATTACAGGAGTGCACCGCCATGCCTGAACTCTGCCACTGGCTCATGCACCCCAGAGTGGGGCAGGTGCAGCACACAGGACCAGGATTGAACCCTGCATGCACCCTGTGCTTGCCAAAGCAGGTGTTCAGTCCACTGAGCTAGCTTGCTGGCTCCAAAATAAAATATTATTGGAACATAGCTATCACTATTGTTGCCATATTGTTGGTGGCTGTTTTTGCTTTATTGGAACAGCGTTGAGTACCTGAGACCCAGAAAGCCTGCTTTCAAGGCCTAGTAGATTTCCTAATTAGCCTTTCAATCTGCCAGTCCCTTCTCTAGGAGTGGAAAAGGAAATAACTCTGCTCCGGAAGTGCTGCCGGTAGTTAAGAGAACCTGTAGGGTGGAGTTCTATCCCTGCAGAACAGCTCGGGGAGGACCCTGGCATTTGCCCTTGTCATGTTGCTTGCTTCCTCCTACACCTGCCCCACATTGACCTAGCACCAAGGCTCATGGAGCTTGCCTCCAAGATGTACTCCAGTTTCCTCCCCTTCACCCCATCTTGAGGGCCATCATTGCTTCCTCTCTTGCCTGGACCTCTGCCTCAGCCTCCTCTGGCTATAGTCCAGTATGCATCAAGAGGTCAATGTGATCTTTACAAAGAGTGGATGTGAAAATCCTCCAGCAGTTTCCAGCACTTTTGAAAGTGATTCAGAGGGTCCAGGGAGATGGCTCAGTGGAATAAGTACTTCCCTGGTAAGCACAAGGGTCTGAATTCAATCCCTGGTTCTGCCAAAAAAAAAAAAAAAAAAAAAAAAAAAAAGAAAAAAGAAAAGTAAAAGAAAGTGACTCAGAAACTCAGTGAAGCCTCTTCTCAGGAACGGTCTCGTACCATGTTCACTGTTTCCACTGCCTGAATCCCACACACCCTTTCTCTTCTAAGATTTCTTATCTTCCTTAGAGAGCCTCCTCTGGCCTCATTCTCTCCATCGATGCCCTCACTCTGGACACGAGAGCCCCGGTCCCTCCATCCTCCTTTGTTGTAGCTGCATTTCACAGTAGTTGGTGGTACATTTTTAAGTGCTTTCTCCACAAGGCAGGAACCCACATGTGGTTGTGTTGACCGTGGTGTCCACAGTGCCTAACATAGTGCCCGACACAGATGGACCTGTAGTCAGTATTGATCAATACATAACAAAAGAGTCGTCTTCCACTTGATCTGCCTCTGTACGAGGGGAGAGGTTCTACCCCTCAGCTTGCTGAGGTTTCAGATGCCCAAGTCTCAACTTGGTGCCCTGAGCACTGTGTTTAACAAAGCAGGTCAGCAGAGCCAACCCCAGCTCATGCTGACTGTGTGTCACTGCGAGACAGCAGCTGCTCGGGTCCTGCCCGTTGGTGTCGCAAGCCCCAGACAGGGTATTCACCAGACTCACTTTTCTGTGCTGTGTCCCAGAGATCTCTCAAACCAAGAGTCAAGTTTTCTCCTCCTGCCATTCACTGCTCCCTGTGCCCAGCCCGGCGATGCCAGTGACAAGAGGCAGACAGTGTCTGATGTCGCTGTTTCTTCCAGCCCTTCCACCATCTATTAAGTATTCTAGTATCCAGACACAGAATTTTATTTGTTTTTCTGGACCTCAGCTGCCCTTTGACATAGCCAGTGATTGCTTTTTTAAAGCCACGAAGGAAAACTCAGTCCTTTCATCCACTGATAAGGTGTCAGGTGACAGGGAGATCAGCACCCGGCACATAAATCTGCAACTAATCCTTGGGAATCAATATTTTTCATTAAGAACCTGTGAGAGTTGGGCCATTATGAGGAAAATCTGTTTAGGTTGACACCTTGATGAAGTTATTCAGTTCAGGGGCTTAAGTCATTGAAAGGTAATAAAGAGCACAGGGCAATCTTGGGGCTGGTTAGGGGAGAAAACGATGGGTGTATCAAGCTTCAGTGTGGTGAAAAATGACCCCTTGATTTACTGGGGGGTGATGGGGTGCTGGCCCTTGGGCAGCCAGGCCTGGCACCATCAGCATGGCGGGCCTCTCCTCCTTCCGCAGCCACTGCTACCTGTCTGGAAGGCCAAAAGTGCGAAGGGAAGATGAGAGGGGTCCTGGGCTTCTAGCAATCTCAAAGTTCCCGTTCTCATGATTTTTCACATGTTGGACTTTTTCCTGTAGGTCACAGAGCATTGAAGTATAATATTCCAAACAGTTTAACGATGAGATTCAAAGGGCTGGCCAAATAGCTCAGCAGATTAAATCGCCTGCAGGCACAGAGGCGCAGAGGCTGGGGCTTTGATCCCTGGGCCTACCATGCTGGCCTTGCCCCAGGGGCGCACTGAGATGGCAAATGAGACTTGGCATGGTGGTGCGTGCCTGAAATCTCAGCTCTTGGGAAGCTGTAAACGGACGGATCACTAGAAGTCTGATCTAGTAGTAAGATCCTGAACACCCTGTAGACCCTTCCCTAAAACACAAAAAACAAACAAACAAACAAAAATAAAACAAAATGAGATTGAGTCTTCTTTTGGAAAACCACCTTTATGGTCCATTAGATCTTCCATTATTAGAAAGAACAAGTCTTACTTGGAGTTGATCGTGGATATAGTCAAAATTCAGAGGATGGTACCAAATATTCTCTTGTGGGTCCCATTTTTCCATAGAGAATGACTTTAGATGAGACTTTTTGCAAATATAATTTTTTTGGTTTTTTTGCCTTAAAAAGAAAAAAAAATCCCCATTCCATCCAATATCCTGGCCCCACCTTTCTGTAGTCCCCCACAATAAACCCCAAAGAGACCTATTTCTGGTTTTGTGCTGGGAACCATCTTTTCCCTTTCTTTGGGGGGGCTCCCAAGTCTTTGCTTGTGAGTACTAATCTCTTCTAACAGCGCAACTGCTGACAATTACACATGCCATCACCACACATAGAAACTGCTTGGGGCTTCTACCAAGACCAAACAGTGCCAGCATCAGAGTACTTTTTTTTTTTTTTTTTGTCTCTTGTTTTCACTTATTACCCCTTTTTTAAAACAAACATTTACATGACAGACAGTATGGCAGTAATTGGTATGACATGATAAGCAGTACGTCTTTTAGAAGACCAGAATGACAGGCATTCCAAGCACGACCTAGTAATACACATTTCTATTTTCAGTGCAGTTGCTTAGTTCACAGGTATCAGCATAGTTCACAGGTATTACAGTTAGTCAAGGTGAGAATCCTACCAATTAACTGCTAGTTTCAAAAACTTGCTGAAGATTCTCAGGATCTTTGCCTTACCCATCTTATGTATATAAATGTGTGGCTTTGCCCCTGTCATGTTTCCTAGCTTTTTTTTCTCCTTGCCCTCTCTTCCTTGTTTAATCCTTAAATTCCCACTTTCCTTTTAATCTTGT
This sequence comes from Ctenomys sociabilis, assembly GCA_004027165.1. Taxonomy (NCBI): domain Eukaryota; kingdom Metazoa; phylum Chordata; class Mammalia; order Rodentia; family Ctenomyidae; genus Ctenomys; species Ctenomys sociabilis. Next base: position 26,176 of record PVKA01030187.1, read on the forward strand.
TATACCTTTCTATTTGTATTTCTTCTTTTGAGTTCTAACACTAGGGAGTCTACATGATACTTAAACATGTGGGTCTGGTTTATTTCACTTATGAGTGTATCTTCAAGTGGCATCCACTTGAATATAAAGGCTTTGAGTTTATCATTCTTTATAGCTGAGCTGAAGACATAGGGGTAGGTAAAGAGTTCATGAACAAAAATTAAATCGCACAAATAATACTTGAAAGAATTAAAAAATGGGACCTCATCTTATTGAGAAGTTTTTGCACATCAAAAGAAATTACCAAGAAAGTGAAAAGACAACCCACAAATTTGGAAAAAATCTTAGTGCTTAACTAATAAGCACTCAGATAAAGTCTGCTGTCTAGAATTTATAAGGAACTAAAAAACACTAGGGCCCCAAAATTTAAAGACCCAATCCAGAAATGGGCATCTGAGATGAATACACACTTCTCACAGGATGAAATTAGAGAAGTGAATAAATATATGAAAAAATGCTCCACATCACCAGTCATCCATGCAATCCAAATTAAAACAACACTGAGATACCATCTCGCTCCAAAAAGAATGGCTATCATAAAGAAATCAACCGACAACAAATGTTGGAGAGGCTGTGGGGGAAAGGGAACCCTTCACCACTGCTGGTGGGAATGTAGACTGGTGCAACCATTATGGAAATCAGTGTGGAGACTCCTGAAAAAACTAGGATTGGAAATCCCATTCAAGCCAGCTATCCCCCTACTTGGAATTTTCCTAGAGGAACTGAAAACATCTTATCATAGGGATATATGGGCATCTATGTTTATAGCAGCACAATTTGTGATAACCAAGTCTTGGAAACAGCCAAGATGCCTATCACCTGAGGAATGGATGAAAAAAATGTGGTATTTTTATACAGAGTGCTTGGCTTCTGATTTAATGCAGCTCTCTGGGAGTGGAGCTGAGGATGGACCCTAAAACACAAGTAAATGTAAATAAATAAAGTAAATGAGATTTGCAATAATTTGCAGTATTTTCTACAGACTTTCTAGGGATAGGGAAGGGGGCTAGAATGGGGTGGAGTCCAGGAAAGCAAAGGCATCAAAAATAATCAAACTACATTGTCTGTACATATCAGCTCTCCCAAATAGTTGTACCTATCACCCACTACGAACAGACACTAACAGAATGTGTAAAGCAATTAAAGGTAGAGCGCATCCTCCTGTTACACGGGAAAATAGTACTGGTAGCTGGATGGGATATACTTACAGAAGGGGGTTGGAGGGCAGGAGTCCAGGTAAGGGGCCAGCCAGGCAGTTGCAGTAGGACAGAAAGAAGAGAGAAGGCTGAGGCACAGTGGTGGATGACAGGGCCTGACAGCTACAGCTTGGGATCTGGGGTCTGCTC